>JAAMXS010011554.1:0-15884 GCA_019693525.1 Cylindrotheca fusiformis | reverse complement strand
CTGGGCCAACGAGTTGTCGAGGTGCAGGGATAGGAGAAAATGCTTCACCAATTGTCAGGCGGGAGGCACGTCTGGGTACTTTTTGCTGGGGCACTAGGACCGGATCGCGCTGGTTGTGTTGCTTACCCTTAGCATTCAGCATTCTTGGAAGGATTCTCAGCATTCAGCGTTCTTGGAAGCATTCTCCTCAACGATCAAACCAAGGAAAGAGTCTTCTGGTCGCAAGGAATCAGACGACCACACAGTATGAGGCTGAAGGAACCATTTAGAAACATGAACGTTAAGGTTGTTACTCCTTCAGGTAACCACTAGATTGCCAGGAGTATCGTCTCAATCTGACGAACAGGAAAGACTAGTAGCATTTACAAATGTTGTCTCTCTTTGGCAACAACTTTCGTACTTCTTTCTACGAAAAAACTCTTATTAGAGACGCATTTCATCATGGTGCGTATCGTTGTACAGCTATTGGCACTCTCCAATAGCCCCGTGTTTGCTGGGTAATAGAAGCGGACTGGCGACCCAGACCAGTCCACCTAGTCGACCACAACCCCTCCCCACGACTCTCCAGCCATTTTACTTGAGTCGTAGTAGGATTTCAAAGGTTGAATTTTGGTCCAGCTTCCAACTGTTCCTCCGACAGATCTTCAAGAGACATTGTACTGTAACTAATTGTCCCGTAAAAAGCATCTGAAACATCACTTATTATTATCCCCCAAAAACACACTCCGATTTCCTATTGTACAAGTTTTCAGCCATTTGCCGTCTGAAGTACTATCCAACAGGCCCAATCTCAATGGGAACAAGGGCGACTGTCATTGAGACGACTAGCATAACCCTGAAGGAAACGTGAAGAGTCGTGAGCATTGATGCTTGACTTCTCCTTCAGATCCCTTTTTTCTAGATTGTCAGGAGTATCACTTCATATGATCAGTCAACCTCACAAACAGGTGAAACAAAGAGCTTCTTAATAATTTGGATAATTAGCAATTATCAGTTTCGTACAACTATTTGCAGACACACGAATGTGTTGTATAGCTAAGATACAGCACTGTATTTCAGTCTTTCATTTGGGTGTACTTCGACAGCACCGCCATATTAGGAGAAACGAACTGTGAACAGTCAATGGCAGTACGCCGAGTCTTACTGGTCGAGCTTTTTGATCACCTCCTAACATGACGACCCATAACTGTAAAGCATTCGTATTATGGCTCAGGAATTTTGCACGATTTCATTTTTCGTTTGCACGACTCCATCCTGTGTGTGGTCGTACTAGGAATTCACGTGACAAAACTTTCAAGTGTTCTCCATGCCCGCCAGATTTTCAAGTCTCATAAAAGAACAAACATTATTAACCCAAACAAAGAAGAATCAGATGCCACCTGTCACCAACGATGTCTACGTTCCGACTGCAACAGCCGTGTTGATCGACGACGACCACACCGATATACAAGCAGGACCAGCTACCTCGGATCACCGGGAGCAGTTTGCCAGTGCTCTTGTTGTTGGTAGGGGAGACTCAAAGGTGTCCTTTTTGAGCCAGAGAGTAATCCAAGCGACTGAGACAACAGCAACTGCCAAGGCGCTAGATCCTTGGAGCAAGGAACCCACTGTGGCCGCTGACGATCGGTTCGGTGAGGATGACTCATCGGCCAACGAATCCCGTCCGCCAGCCAACGTTGCAAACTTGAGAATACCCCCTGCACTTTATGAAGACCCAAAGCACAAGAAATATCGAAGACGGCGACGCCGACGGGCACGAATGATCTTGGGGGGAGCTGGTGGCATTGTGGTAGGTGCCATTCTGCTTGGGCCAATTGGCGCGGTTGTGGGCGCCTTGGGGACAGCTACGGTAACCCGAGCGGCCAGCAAAGCGAGAGAAAGAAGAAAGGACGAGAGGGTCCTTCTTCAGCTAGAAGAAAATATGCGACAACTGCACCCAGAAGCACAACAGGTTCGACCAGTGGCCGTAGTACAGAGATAGGGAGAACATGCTCCCGTTTCCTCTTGTTCAGTTTTGGAACGAGTTCCAGTTTGAGATGCTATCCAACAGGCCCAATCGTGGGGGCCCATACCATGTGTATCATTTAGCGCATAGGAATGCGTAGAATCACGGTATCACAAGATAGGTAACGATATTTAGCTATTCTTGTCTATTTTCCTATTCAAAGTAGCGAGACCGAACGGCCAAAAAGTTCTTCTTCACAAATTCGTTGTGTCTCAAGATAAGGGGAAGTCGTGGGTTGGTTTCGAAGTCTCTTCCGACTGCCTTGGCTGATAGCCCATCAAGCTCGGCCAGTAAACTATCAATATGTTCAAAAAGCTTTCCAGATGTGGCGGGATAGTACTGTTCATGAATTCGTTGCTTTGTTGCGTAATCTCCATTCATATGTGCAGCATAGAATTCTTGCCTTGTGCCCTTATCTGTTTCAGTGAGTACTTGGTACAACAGAATGTCCCATACTTCAGGAGATACGTCACCAGAATCTTTGTAGAACAGCATTCGATCGTACGCGTATCCAAGGTCTAGCATTTCTTTATTGATGCGAGGGGGTAATATTTTACAGAACGTCGCCGGCGACGTCTCATCCAGAAAACCATACCGTGCCAAAAGAAATGAAGGATTTGCTGGATTGGCATAGCTCATTCTCAGTGGCGATCCTGCCGGAACATCTCTTGTGGTTTGAACGTAGCAGTTCCCAGCTTCATCGTAGGAGTATTCGACCTCTGTTTCGGTCCCATGATTGAACATATCCGCCATAGGAGCAATGCGCAAGTCACCCGATCCATCAGTTGCATCGAAGCTTCTCGTATACACTATATTGAAAGCCCATTTCCATAGATCCATTTTCCCCTTGGTGTCGTTGCTCAAAAAGGGAACTCGTTTCACAAATAACTTGTTGAATCTGGACCGTTCCTGCTTCACCAGTGCAGCTAGCAATGGCGGAGTGCACTTGTAGCAGAACGGAGTCATGGAAGCACCCGTACAAAACCATCTTGGCAATGAATTCAAGTATGGGAACCAAGGGCTATCCTCCCCCCGTTCCCATTCGGCCAGAATTTTGAGCATGAGGTAGTAATGACGAAGTTCGGACCCGACTCCATTCTTGAAAATAAGTTCTTCCGCCTCTGGGATTCGTCCAAACTCTTCCACTGCTTTGTTGCTTGAAAGAATCATCTCATTGGGAACAAAGACAACGGGACTGTTGGCAGGAAGATCCTGAGTTGTCGAAGCTGAAACGTCGAGAAATCCATCGATCGTTTCCGCAACGAGTTGCAAGCCATCTGCTCTTTGAACCCCACAGGCGGATGCCCACTCTTCCATTGCTGCAATATCTCGCTCAGCATCGCCATCCACATTCACAACGGCATTCAACGAGGATACGCTTTGGAGCCGAAAATGAGAAGATTGCACAAAGAATGCCGATATGCCAACAGAAACATTGACCACAACCAAAGCACCAAAAACTAACTTCATTTGACTGTCTCTGGGTTTCCAGTAAAATCCTTCTTTTCCACGTACAACTTGTAAACGCAATCGAAAGACAGGGTAGAAACTGCAACTGATTGTGCAGTTGGAATATAGAGATGAATATAGCAATCGTATAGCAGGACTTCAAGGATATGATGGTCGATGACGAATGTCGACCCGAAATCAAGTGCAGTCGAGTTAATCGAGAAGCTTAGGGCGGACCCCCCTCTTTTGAATTCGGCCGGACGATCCCCCTTTCATCATCGCTCCTAATAAATACGTCTGTTACAATTATGCTGTTGCTGTCGTGCTTTGCTTGTGGTATTGTTATTATTGTGAACCAAGACACTATAGCCATTTTCGTTCCAAGATAGAGACAAATGAAGCTCGAAAATCATGAAACAAGAGAGAGAAAATATTGCGGCGGTTGTCTTCGGGAGGCTTTCAAGTCTTGCCTGGGTGAATTGCATCTTGGATAGTGCTGATTTATTGCAATGTTCCTTTCCTTTCCTTTTCCAGCCGAGGAAAGAGACAGACCCAAACTACAAGCTTTAAGCTCAAGCTATATACTTGGAAATAGCAAGAAAGGCGCATCGAAGCTAGGCTCTTGCTTTCTTCCTTCGAAGGGAAAAACTCCGTTTATATGAAAGTATAGGAGGTATGTGGAAATGCGAGATGGATCCGAAGAGTGGTGATATCGAACACAATGAAGGATGCGGATGACACCCAAAAAGTCACGGTGTGGAGTCCACCAACTCTGACACTTCTTCGAATTACGAGCTATAACAGTTCCAACCAGTCGACTCTTACTTCCAAGTGACTGCCATCAGACAACAAGAAAAGAAGATGGGATGTGAGTACTGGTATGGTAACTCCGCCCAAACTCAAAATCCGGTTGGAAATATGGCTGCATTGGAAACAAATGTTTGGTTCCTATCTGAAGGAAGGAGATACGACTGTTGTTGAGTATATTGAAGGAGAAGATCATGAGGTTAATCTGTTTTATGTCAAGATAGAGAGATTGTTGGGACTGGATTCATTAGTTGAGCGAGGCAATCGACACATTTGGAGAGAAAATATTTCCCTTGAAGGAAGCGACGAAAGAGGATAGTCAGAGCATTCATCTATCACGACGAGACGAACATGACGATTTTCCAATCTCAAGGTGTTCAATAGACTATCCCTTCGATTTCGTTTTGAGCTTGCTGCATGTATTGTTGGCAATTGGCACACTTCCGGAAAAACCCTGACAATGTCGGACAACTTTAAGACACCCGTTGTAACTAGTGACCGCCGCGAACTAAAGTGGGGTCAACTTGCTCAAACCTCCTACTAAGAATCAAAAGCCACCAGAAAAGGAAAACTATAGGAGATTGAAGTGTAATAGTTCATAGGAAACTTATGAGCACGTTTTTAGAGCTGGAAGACCGCAAGAAAATCTATAAGAGATTGAAGTGTAATAGTCCATACGAAACTTATGAGCACGTTTTTAGAGCTGGAAGGGTCTTGCGACCTTCCTTTGGTCATGGGGTTGGAGGAGCCTCAGAAACGTTGCATATTCCTATTAGTCGAGACGCTGAATACAAGTTACATGATTAATAGCTTAGGCTGCTGCCGCTGGAGTATACTGGCTAGGGAGGGCTTTGGAGACGTTTCTTAGGAAGCAATCAATGTTGCTGTTGCTTCTGTATGCTGAACGGCCAATCACCATGGCCAACAACCTATGGAAGACCTGCACAGCTCGATTGGTTTCTTTTTTTGTGAAGTATACAATCCCCAAGTTGTTGGCAAGAGCTGGTAACAGGAATCTTTCGGTTAATCGGTGTGGCGTTCTCACACGGTAGCAAAAGCGATACAGCTTTCCAGCTTTCCGCAGACAGTGCTCTCTTTGTATCCCGCTTTTTTCACAAGCCATCATCTGATGGCTAAGAGCGAGGTTAAAGATTATGACCTTGATCACAAGAGACTGGGAAGTGGTGGATCGAGCTGCGAACGTAGGAATGGCCAGAGCTCGTGTGAAAACAAAAGTTCCATCTACAGATTCTTCACATCCACCATCACTGTTCAGCAGGTGCGCAAAGTGCTTTTCCAAAGTGTCCAATATCATTCGAGGTGCTAGGTCTGCTAAATCTGCTGCAGGTTGGCTAACATGCCTCAGGCACAGGAGGGCGGTGGATAGCTTTTGGATGCTTCCCTCATAATTTCCTAGCCGCATCTTGGCGATGGCTCGGTTGTTGAGGTCAATAGCTCTCATCATCTTGGTAGGGATCTTTTGTTTGGTCGACTTGCACATGACAATTGTGTGTGTGATTGACTATCAGTTGTTTTGGATTGAACAAGACAAATGAGAGTTTAGTTTCCTAGAAACAAGCCTTTTGAACCTAAGAAAAGGACATGATGGCCCCTTCTTTTTCGGAGATTCTTTGGCTGTTGGGTCATTTGCAATTGCTGGTACTTTCTATCAAGACAATTCTACCGATCCAATCCACGATACAACTGGGGCCCATTTCGGGACTATTTATGTACAGTGCACTGGGTTTTTAGCTGAAAGCTTCGCCGACGCTTCTTCTAATCTCTCGTGCAACTTAACCAAGACTGGTCCAAACGACGTGACCTTCCAGGTGCAGTATCAGCGTCAAGAGATAGGATTTGTATTGAGATCAGAACCCAAGAAGGGACCCGAACATGTCTGTCGCAAAAAGCGTGCAGATTAGTTGAGCCAGATACTCGATTCGTTGGAAAAGTCAATGAATAGAATCTAACTTAGTTGTACACACCAATAGATTCTCACTCTGCCCTCTTTATATTCTATTCAATTGTCCCTTTAGAAGGAACGTTGAAATACAGAAGAGGAGCGAAATAAAACTGTGATGAGCATCATCTTGCAAAACAAAGTCTGCTTCACTGCGAGACGAATGGCTTGAATTGAAGCAATGGGGCGGCGATCTCTCAGCTTTCACATCCTTATCTATTTTCGAGCCTTATTTGTACAGAAATCTACCACCATACGACGACGGCGATCTTTCAGCTCAATTCGAGCCTTCGTTGCACAGCAAATCTACGACCATGCATGTCTCGAGCCGAACCAGCTTTCTCGTGCACATCCATTTCGAGTCTTATCTAAGATCAACCACCTTGATTGTCTCGAGCCGAACCAGACGATTCCTAGTAAAAGTCCAACGCCTCTTACTTTTTCGCACCCTGAAATTATCTCTTTCAGCAATGGATTTCTTCAATTTGCTGGAGTAACTTGAATGAAGGGCGGAAACACGGATTTACCTCACATTCGAGGGAACGTAAGGAATAGGTTGCGAGGGAACTATATCAAATGAGGATACACCAAGTCCACCTCGGAGGTGCTTCGTAATGGAATATTTGTCATTCCATTCCAACGTGATTCGGCGCCATTCTGTTTGACACTTGTGCGTTGCTCTCCAGCTTTGAACGGTCGAGGCAATGTCGTATACCGCACAAACAGGTACCATAAAAGGCGCCACGGAGCTAGCAACAACTTGCGTACAAATGCCCCCTGCAAGATTGGCATTGCTATCCATATCTGCCCCAGGATGACCAAGCTTTGCAAGTGCATGATATGAGTAGAATTTTCCAGTCTTGCACCAAACGACGATACATTCACTAATATGCTTCTCGTCAGTTGCTTCGACTGTTAGATTGTTCAAAAGGCCTGAGTTTTTCCACAGAAAGAACACTCGACTCAACGCCTCTTCTGAGGGATCCGCGGTGGTAGGATTTGCAGTGCCTGCTCTGGTGAACATTCGTTTTGTCCATTTCACTCCGTAAGGTATTCGGAACCACTTCTTTTTGGCTTCTTCTAAGTCTACTTTCCGTCGAACCATACAATAATCACAACCCTCTTCTTTGAAATCTTCTGTCCTCGTCTGCTTTTGAAAAAGCACCAGAACTATTGAATCACCAGCGATTGCGTTAACGACAATTCCATGATTCTGGTGATGGAACGGGACTCCCATGTAGGATATCCAAGTGCATACATGGTCACCAATTGCGTAGTCTCCGGCTTTCTCCTCTTCCTCCTTATTCTCCTCCATCTCGAATGAATTTGTCGTTTTCTGTTCGTCGACGTCGAGTTCTTGTGTTATGTCACTCTCCATGCGCGAGTATTCTGAAAGGTCCATAGTCCTTTCTGTCGTCTTATTGTCCTGTAAAACAATTTCTTCTTTAGGCTGCAGATAGATTGTAATTTTCTGGTTCCATGAGCATTTTGTTTGTGTGATATAGACAGCAATAACAGCAGCAGCAGCACACGTCCGTTGAGATTGGACAAAGGGCACTGGAAGCTTTCGATGCTTCTTGCGATAAAAACCATTTTGCTTCTGCTCAGCAGAGGGGAGAATAAAAGGTAGGCGCGCTCTTGCTTCTTGTTATGGAGCAGCAAGAATGGCCACGTAAGTTTCTGCGAGAGATTCGCATTTATTGGTTGAAGGAACTAGGGAAGGGGAAGTCGATTAATCTCCCTTTATCTCTCCCCATAAATGATCTTGGGTGTTCTGTGGCTCTTCTTTGCCTTGGTGAACTCTCGTTTAGGGTCTAAACTTACTTTCATACTTTGTATCACCCACTGTCTACTAGTGATTTCCTTTGACAAACTCTTCCATGTATTTCTCCAAGATGAGCTGAGTCGCTAATGTACACATGCAGTTTGCAAGAAAGATCATTTGACATAAACACATTTTCTGAAGAAAATGCCTAATATGTTTGCATATCAGGAGCATGTTGTTGTTGACATGATGCAAGTAAGGGAAATAAATATTTTTTCTATCGTTTTATAACCTAACAAAAATAGCTGTGGCGCAGGTTAGGCCGCCACTGCTGTGCAACACTGCTTGGGTTCTGCATTGCATGCATTTGACAAATAGCAATCAATGTTGTTGTTGCTACGGTAGGCAGAAGAGCCGGTCACATTGGCATGCATAACCATAGTCATCAAGTTTTGAAAGAACCGGGTAGCACGTTCTGTTTCTTGCATTTTCAAATGTGCCATGCCCATGTTATTGAGAATGGCTGGCAAAAAATGCTGTTGGGCCAATCGTTCCAAAGTTGGTACCTGGTGACATAGGCGGTACAGACGGCAAGCCTTTTCAAGGCACTTGTGAGCCTCTTTGCCCCTAGTTTTTGAAGCCATTATATGATGGCACAATCCGAGGTTGAACATGAGAACCTTTGACACGAGGGCATTCGATTGCTTGCTGGAAGCCACAGACTGAGGAATGGTCAGAACTTGGGTGAACAAGTATTGCCCATCTTTCAATTGATGGCAGGCGCCTTTATTGCACAGCAGAACAGCCAAGTGACGATCCAAGGTATCACAGGAAGAACAGGATTCATATGCATCCCCGATGCTGCTTGATCTGTTGATGATATCATCCTTGAGGCATCGAAGGGCAGTGGAGATCAAGCGGATGCTTTGGTCATAGTTTCCGAGGTCAAACTCAGATTTGGCCTTATTGTTCAAAGCAATTGCTTTTCTTCTTCTTTTTGCCTCGACCGAGTCGCTAGAGTTTTTCGAGCATTGCTTCCCCATCATGAAAATAATGAGTGTTTCCAGAATACAAAAAAAAGGCGAAAAACGGAGAAAGTCCAGTCATTGCTCTCCTTCATCAGGTAGTAGTGCATAGCCTCGTGTTCCTCCAAGAAGTTTTAATGGTTCCAGTGAATTTGAGAGCTTTTTGCTTATGTGACCACAGAAAGACCATTTCTGTCCTAACATGAAGGGCGAATAGTCATCACGTCCCTATCTCTTGCTTCTTTGTCCTTTTCGATCGGAAGCTTCGTGCGTCGACTTTCTGAACCTTTTTGATAACGATATTCGTGAACGGGTGTGGACACGTCACATGTCACAAGAAAGCGAAACGAGAAAGGAAAAACTGGGAATTTGTCCTCTTCAAAGTTCAACAACGAGATGATTGAGAAGAAACTAATTCCGAGATGGAACACTATCCTACCATATAACGCACGAAAACCTGCAACCACCCAGCTTTTGCACCTTGTGTGCGGCAACCAACACACCCTTTTTGCACGGAAAGTTGGCAAGCCACTGCGACCGTTCTTCACTTGCAAGAGAAGAAAAGGCAGTCACAGCCGGTCCGGAACAATCCGAATAGCCTCCCGGCCATTCCCTAAACATATGTCGTTGCAACGAAGTGTAAGAAATCCGTGCCCGGTGTTGCTTAGTGAAACGGTGACGCAACCCTGCCATCTCGGCTTGGGCTTGCGTCCAGTTGGACGCAAATCGGCAACCACCCAGCTTTCGCACCTTTTTTTCCAAGAAAAGTTGGCAAGCAACTGTGACCATTCTTCACTTGCAAGAGAAGAACAGGCAGTCACAGCCGATCCGGAACAACCCGGTCGTTTCCTTAACATATGTCGTTGTGACGAAGTGTAATAAGTCCGTGCCATGTGGTGCTTATTGAAACGGTGACGCAACCCAGCCATCTCGGCTTGGGCTTGCCTCCAGTTGTACGCAAATCGGCAACCACCCAGGTTTCGCACCTTGTGTGCGGCAACCAACCACCTTTCGCATTTCTTTTTTTCCAAGAAAAGATGGCAAGCACCTGCGACCATTCTTCACTTCAAGGGAAGAACGGACAGTCACTGCCGGTCCGAAACCTCCCCGAAGATGACTTCTAGACATTTCCTTAGCATACGTCGTTGCAACGAAGTGTAATAAATTCATGCCATGTGTTGGTTATTGAAACGCTGACGCAAGCCAGTTATCTCTCCTTGCTCCGATGGACATGGCTCCAGTTATGTTGTCTCTAAGAATTGGCCAATCACATCAATTCTTTCATCTGCGTTGTCTTCCTAAGTATCTCATCGTTTCGAGTTCGGCTCGTCGTCCTAGATATCAGATGAAACTTTCGTTTTGTTCAAGCTAATGTCGGAAGGCTTCGTTTAAAATGACTGGATGCTCTCCTTTTCTGGCCTAATCTAGACCCAACCAGACGTGCATGTATGTACGTCGTTCTACTATCTTGCCCAATTCAATCGTTACAAGTGCGCCAAATTTTCAAACGGTTCGCAAGAGTCAGGCGTAGAAGCAACGCAATGCCTCGTACTTCGTATGAATTTGGCGTAACGCAGTTTTGAGCCATCGGACCATGTGTGATTTGAAAGTGAGTAGTGGTATTGTGCGTTGGCTATGGTACGTTCTCTACTGATCTACGTCATCGATCGGAAAAACTTGAGGGCAATCAATCCACAAAACCGTCGGGGAAGCTTATCGTGAATGCCCTTCCGGATTGTTCACGTTAATAGTTGTACGGAGGAGTACCGTTTCCTACACAATCTCGTTGTGCGACAACCACGACCCGTGAACTGACAGTCGTGGTTGAGACGCAAGAGTTGATGTGTTTTGAAGTGTCGGAATTTCTCACATTATCCTTTTCACAAAACACAGACCAAGACTATAATCTTACCTTTTCAAAATGGCTCCTCTCATCGACGACAATCTAATATCCTGCACCTCGGAGCCATCCTTTGAACATGAGCCACAATCAAATTTTAAGCAGGAAAGCAAAACGACAAAGTCGGTGACTTTCTCTGAAATGTCTGATCTGTACCTTATTCCGCACGCAAGAGATATGAAGCCAAAAGACAAGGAAGCAACGTGGATGAACAAAAACGATTTTCGAAGAATCGAGAAAGAAAATATCTATACTCTGCACCAAATGACAACTGGTACTTTTCCGTCTTCCAAGAAGGCCTACTTTCGAGGCCTGGAAACTCTGTTACCCGAAGCACGAACAAAGAGGAAACAAAGAATAACCTTTGTTGTCCGTACAATTTTGAGAGAGCAAAAGAACAGCCGCAACCTTTCTCCTCGGTGGTTGGAGGAGTTTAGCTACACATTTACTTCCAAATCAGCAGAAGCGGCATACAGAAAAGGGGTATGGGATGCCGCTGAGGCGGGACGAAGCGACGAAAGTCTACTGAACAAAACACAAGTATGGATATGAGGAAACATAGTGCACCGCCTGCACTCGACTATGAAACGCAAGACAAGCAAATTAGGCATCAAATTTCATAAACTGTAAAATAATCTATGCTTCATCAGAGAGATATTGCAATAGTCTCCAATAGCCACGAGGAGGTATTCAGATTGTCCATTATTCTTTCCATTTGCTTATCTTCCAAAGTTGTAGCAATTATCCTGACGTCATATCCAGTACACCTCCAGCATATGGAATTTCTTCGCCTGCATTGTAGACACCGACAAAGACCTGAACATCCAAAAGCTCTGCACGTCCATTGGAAAACAAGCTAGGCAAATCTTCAGGGCCTCGCTCAAAATAGGGACCAAGTTTGCTATATGCGAACTTGTTGTCGTTATCATCGTTGGCAAGCGGGATCACCAAACCATCCGGACCGAAGCTAATTCCAAAGCCTGGATCGTCGTTTGCACATGCCAATCCGCCACCTCCAACTTTTCTTAGCTTTTGCCATGAAGTTTGGTCAGAAACCGTTGTTGTTTTCTTGAAATAATAGAATAAAAAGGCAGCCACAGATGGCCTGGCACCGCCCAAAGATGCCCATCCTTTGGGATTGTATCCGCCCACGATTCGGTCTTCTGAAGTCGTTGCCACGACTACTGCTGCTCCTTTGCCATCGACTGCACTGTGAAATGCTGACGCATTCCATCCATCTCGACTTGACTGATACGCTAGCTCTAAAGGCCTTGACTCTAGTTGTGTGTTCTTCAACAACGGACGAATCAGTCTGATTCTTTCATCTCCCTTATCTTGCTCAAGTATCACATCGTTGGCTTCATAGGTCGCTGGGTATTGCTCTGGGTATTCCATCTGGCGTGAAGTCGATCCCGAAGCATCCGTTTGCCAAAAGTTATCAAACCATCCATACAAAGCAGTAGTTGGATGTGCAGAACCTGCCAGGGTGCAATGAACACCACCAACGAATGGCTCGACAACTTGCAAACAAAGCAGCATCAACTGCGTTTGCAGTATTATTCTTTTTTTCATGACAGGAATAAGTGTCGTCTGAAAGGAAGCTTGACAACGTTCATGGCAACATTCTTGAACTTTGTGTTCGACTACCTTGAGGGTGACTTTCTTTGCACACATCTCGCCTCCACATCGTCAAGCGTGCAACGATGCAGTAAGTATGTATGTACGTTTTCTCATTGGAGCAGGAGGTTCGTCAACAGCGCATCCGGACTGATAAAGTCTTTTCTCGAGCAAAATTAGTCGAATTGATCTATTGTGATGAATGCATGGCGACGAGGAAGAAGGACACCAGTTTGGCAACCGAGAGCACAACAATCTTCAAAGCAGAACTCTACGCCTACCAACCTCTTTCCATCTTTCCTCTTTTTTAAAATCTCAAGTCTTCATGAGACCCAAATTTGCTGCCCCAACATTAATAGCAATCTACATTTGTTGCGCAGAAAGTACGCCAACAGAGGAGTCACTAAGCCTTAACTCGTTGCGACAGAACAATGGAATCACGAGTGTCTCCAGCAATTCGATTAGAGCCCACGCCGTTGTCCAATCAAAAGGGACATCATTGAATACTGTTGAACAACAAATGGCGCATCTCGGAATGATGCTGGGAAAGCAAATTGGAAGTAAGGTCGTTTCTCAATCCAGCCCGATTGTCACTCAAGATCTCGAAAGTGTCAGCTTTCCCTCCTCGGCTTCGTTCATTCTTGCACAATTATACAAGGGCAACGATGCTTCACAACATGATGATGATGATCGCATATGGATCGCGGAAAATTCTCCTGGCTGGAAGCATCAATTAAAGTTTTCTTCTGAGTCGGATACATCTTCACAGTGGATCATTCAATCGGTTCAGCTTTCAGATGATGCGAATGAGGAGAAGTTTTGCAATGGTATGCCCATGGTCATGGCAATGGGAGGTTTCCAATGGTCGCTTGGTAGACGCGGCGGCGATGACGACAAGCCGGATTGTTTGAACTACTTTGTACCGCCATGGAAACTAGACAGTTCTGGTCGTTTTATTGGGGCCATGGTATACTCGTTCCTCCTCGGCATCATGACAGAAGGGATCACCAACTTGCATTTTTGGATCCGACCGCACCTTGGGAAAGGGCGACTTCGAAAGTGCGTAATGCCAATTTTGTACGGAGCTCAACAATGGCTGGGTTACATTGTGATGATGGTCACGATGATGTTCAGTTTCGAACTGTTTTTGAGCGTTCTGGTTGGGTTGATGGTGGGACGAATGCTGTTTCTACCGAAATCTCTCACAAGGCCTATTATTCCTGCGGCTGCTGTCCGAACAGCTGATGCAAACAATACCGCGGTTGGTGGAGGCGAAACTACGCCATTGCTGCAGGGTGAACATTCTTCCATTCGGAGGCGACGTCGATGACGAGAACGCTGGAAGTTTTGAAGCTGATCAATTTGTTAATGCATATTCTAAACAGTTCTTCAGCTACGGTACAGTTCCTTTGATATTCAGCTCAAAATTGTCTCCACGAAGACGTGTCTCTGTAGACCGTAAGGAGAAGGCGAAAACCATTGTGGACGAAGCAAGAAGGCGGTCCAGGAATGATACCGAAGCTCGAAAGTTATCGTCTGGTATTGGTCAATCTGAAACCTTTTTGCTACCGAAGTTCACAGCCTTGAATCTGGACAGTCAGCTGTTGTAAGTCAGGGTATCGACATTGAGTAGCAATGTCTTTGCGTCGAGTTTCTTCAATGGGTTCAACTTTCACATCGATCATGTACTTTGGTACTTCTCTTTGACTTAGAGCTTGCTTAATCTTAAAAAGTACAAGACTCGTTGGAACATGAAACCACCTATCGCTCTTTGCCTCCCTTTGTAGGAATCTTCCATTGAAGGAGGTTATCGATTCCATGATGGACTTTACTATCTCAGTCTTCTCTTCTCTAGAACAATCTTCGTAGGCCTCGCGTGAAACCATAATAAGGGACCAATATCGTTTATTGCCTTCCTGAAACTTTGCGCCGCTTCCGCGACCACTCACAACATCAGGAGGATTTGGAGTCTGGCTGCGGGGAAGGTACGTCTTTCCAATATCGATGTCTCCTCCGGATCGGAGTTGGCGTATTTTTGGCTTTGCGGCCCCTCCAACTTTGGTGTTTTTGATTTTGATTTTCATCTCAGCGCAGTGTTGATTTGTGAGCAATCGACAGGTATCGATAGATAATCAAAGAAAATCCGATTTGAGGGGGTTCAGGTTTCACAGGCCCAAACGTGGATTGGTGTGTGCCTGATGGACTGATAAAGTCTTCATACCATATTTCTGGAACGTGTCGTGGAAAGCTATGTCTATCTTTGGCGGCGGTTGCTACCATTGGTCTTACAGTGCCTTCAAATGGCAATTTATGGCTTTGTTATCATCCCTCCAGAAGGCAATTCCTTTTGTCGAATCCCAACCTTTGGAGGAAGCTGTAGGGATTCCCAAAATGCATAGGCACCTCGTTTTTGGTACGTGACGATTGACAGGTTCGCCTTTTGGTATTTTGCCCCCAACGACGAAGTTAGAGGTTGACAAAGATAGCTGGATGTAGTTGTGACACATATGAAACCAATCGGAAATGGACGTGCATTGTCGTACTACGGTCACCCTGTCCCGGATGCTAAAAATCGGTTTTGGCTCTGCGAATGAAGAATGCTGAAAACTTTATTACTTGAAGCATATAGGTGCCCGAATGTCACTTTGGTACCAATCCCTCAACTGGGGAAAAAACAACAGCTCGAACAGCTTTTGTACATTAGCTATCGTCTCGCATAGTACTTATGGTACAGCATTCAAGTTCGCTTCATTGTTGTCCACTTCAAGGATATAGGTGCCCGAATGTCACTTTGGTACCAATCCCTCAACTGGGGAAAAAACAGCAGCTCGAACGGCTTTTGTACATTAGTCGTCTCGCAGTTTACTTATGGTACAGTATTCAGGTTCGCTTCATGATTGTCCACTTCACTGTGCAATTTTTGAAGATCTTTCCTAGTCGTCAAATGACCCCAATGGCGAGTTGCTATAACTGCTAGTAGGTTTCGATCATGTATTTTAAGTAACTCCAAGAAACTGAACCATTAAATAGAGAGAAAAGAAATTGTCATGAATAGTATGTGTTTGCAAAGTGGCAAAGTTGTTTCGCTTCCTGAGACATTTTTATTACTCAGATCCACAAAAGGCATAACTCAAAAGTAGACCCACCATGGTGCAAGGTGTTCAGGTGCCAATTGAAGCTACAAGATCTGTAATGAGAGACATCTTTCAAAGATCATATGTACAAAACAACGATGATCGAAGCCAAGAACTGGAAGTACACGAGATGGAATCAGGTCTCAAAAACCGATCACAAAACACGCATGGCACCGAGAGCAGGTATGGTGACAATGGGGTCGATGATCAAACCTGCAAAAT
>JAAMXS010011553.1:0-27378 GCA_019693525.1 Cylindrotheca fusiformis | reverse complement strand
CCAAGTGTGGCGCCAACAGTCTCTTCCGAACCGTCAGACTTGCCGTCGGTCAGTAGACTACCAAGCAGCTCTCCAACATTTTCCTCCAAGCCTTCTGAATTTCCTTCTCTTAGCATTGTGCCAAGTGCCACACCGACGTTCTCTTCGGAGCCATCAGAGTTTCCTTCGCTCAGCGTCGAGCCAAGCCCTGCGCCTTTTTCTTCAGAGCTGTCAGACTTGCCGTCTGTCAGAAAAGAACCAAGCAGCTCTCCAACGTTTTCCTCGGAGCCTTCTGAACTACCATCGCTTAGCCTTGTGCCAAGCGCGACACCGACGTTCTCTTTAGAGCCGTCAGAATCGCCTTCAACCAGCATCGAGCCCAGCTCGGTCTGATCCGTTTTCTAACACCGGTTTGAGACTGCAGAGAGATCACAGCAAAGTCAATGTAGACGGGCAGCTTCCTTTTCCACGTCAACTCTTGAAATAATAGATTATTGGGTCAATTGCAGTACTAAATGCTCAACTACTTTAACATAGCACTGTAACATTGTTGCTACTATAGGAGTACTTTCACTGTATTGTAGCGGGCCGCTGCAACCGCGAATCGAGAAGACCCTTCTTGCTTGTCGCGCAAGGTTGCCATGGCAAATACGTATCCTACACTAGAAATTTGCCGAGACGCGATACTGAGCTGAGGAATCTCGTTGCGTTCACCATCTTCGGGGGGAAGTTGTGAAGAACTCCACAGCTGCAACGTGGCATCCATTTTGCCACCACCAGTCAGTAGATCTCCGTTTGGCAATGCTTGCATGCAATGGACTGCATCCGTGGTATGGCCTGTAAGAGCACATGAAACGTGGACACTTCCGTTAGTCTCATCGATATTCACTATATAAACAGCTTGTGCTAAGGGGACCGAGATGGCTGTGGCAGCTGATGGTTCTGTTCTTCTCGTCGACGTCGCTTTCGTAGAAACAGCCAAGCGGCGCCCATCTCCAATGGGCTCCAAACAAACTATCGAAGATTCAGTTTCGAGATTTTCAGGAACCAATTGTATGTGAGATTGCTGAGTGAATTGAACTTGTTCTTGGCCATTTACAAAAATGACTCGACACTTCCAGATGAGGATCCCGCCCCGAGCATCTCCACTGATAAAAAAACCACTACGGTTCGGTGTTTGGAAGGAGGTCAAGCACGTAATTGGTGCAGCACCTTCCTCGACGACTGTCAGAACGAGAGATTGCAACTGGCCACTCTTCCCATCTCCAGAAATTACTTGAATGCTCCTCGACATTCGATTGAGGACTTGTTGCCTAGCGGCTTCTTCTGCTTCCGCTATAGCACGTCTCTGTCTGCCTTCCGCATCCTGCGGGACGAGACGGAATTGATTGGGATTGGAATGGTGTGTGATTTGAAACCTTGCTGCCAAGCAAATCAAGTTCGTGTTGTCATCTAACAGAGGGACCTGCACGAGAGAGACAGGGCTGGTTCCTGGCACACTGGTTTGGATTGTGGCAATCTCTTCGGCATTGTGGGACCATAGTTTGAAGGAACCTCTACCAGCGGAGCAAAAAGAAATCTTGGTGCTTGTATTGGAATCGATGCTCACAATAGAATCGACTCCTCCGTCGCCAGCGCCGTGTATGAGATCGTGTTCTATCCTTCCATGCCTCCATAATTGAATGTGGCCGTCATCAAGAGCACTTATCAAAGTTCCATCCCTTTCTAGGACGGCTAAGTCATTCACATAGGATCTCCGTAATTCCAAGCCCATTGTCATGGCTACCTCTCCCGTAAATCTGTCTTGCTGGACCAATTCTTCAATTTGTCGTTGGGGCAAACCAGTGACCAATCTGTTGTACTGATATATCTCTTGTTTGCCATCGTCGCGATGTAGTGGAGGCAGCTGCAGTGCTGGTATCATACCAACAGCATGTTCCATAGCAGCCTGCTCTTTAGCTTGATCGACGGCTTGTCGTTCTTCATCTGTCATGTCCTCGACAAATTGAGTTCTTTCTTTGGGAGCTTGGATTGCCTGCTCGGCGGATCCAATCAGAGTAACCACAAGTGGATGACTGATTACAACATCCTCTGGAACGGTAAAAACAAAATCGTTGGGTAGACTGCCCTTCCAATGAATAGGGCCTTTTTTCTTGCTGCACAGGAGTTTTTGTCTTTCCACAGGTACGTTTGTCAACCTTTGGATTTGCTCTTTCAACACAAGAGCAGTGTCTCGATCGTGAATTTTCACTGGGAACACTTGCTTGGACCACTTCAGCGATATTGGAATCTCCCTAGAGTCCGTCATCTTGGTTAGGGAGAGAGAGAATGAGCTACAAATTTCTTGCCAAAAAGGAGATTGGCTGTTCTCTTTATGAGGACAAACCAGAAGCGATTGGACAGAATGGTCACTTGAATCGTGCGGTCGTGCAAAGAGCGAGAGAGCGACTAATTCGAATGGGTTCAATCCCGTCTCCAAATAATGCTTGAACATGAAGGATTGGATCGTGCCAAGTGAAAGTTGCCTTCGACTCCTTCGAGTAGGCGGCATTTGGATCGCCGTACGAATGGTACATTCCTGGAGGTTGTACAGGTACACCCAAAAACTCCGAATCTAGCAGCCAAGGAAATGACTGCATGACCTCTAAAACGCTTGGACTGTCACACTCCATCATCGTCCATCAATACAAGCACCTCCGCTTTGTTTCATTTCATACCTGTTTGCAAGAAGAATGACCAGCCTACACGAGCGACGAAGGACGAAGGCTGATAGTCAGCCCGACTTGGATCAGGTTGAGGATGGCACACCTTCATCACGGTCATCAAACGACAAGCCACGCAGAGTAGGTCGATCAAGTCGGTTAGCACTAGCTTCCAGAAGCACAATGATTCTTGTATTTGGAATGTTGATTGGATACGTTGCAATCCCCATGATTTTGGTGGAAATGAATGCAGGTGATTTTAGGACTCGAACGGTCTATGTGAAGGAGCAGCCAAGGTTGAGAAACCTAGCAGAGGCAGAAGCTTGGGATCGCATCGTGGCAGACCAAAAGTTGTTATCGATGCAGTCGCTACCGACTCCAATTTCGCCAAATATTATGAAAACGCCCAATGTGGCGGATCATCGCAGGAAGAAGATTCTAGTCACCGGAGGAGCTGGATTTGTTGGTTCGCACTTGGTTGACAAACTAATGATGGAAGGTCACGAAGTCACTGTCCTGGACAATTTTTTCACCGGACAAAAGAAGAATATTGCTCATTGGTTGCAACATCCCAATTTTAGGTAAGAGTTACAGTCATCCTCATGCCATGATTGTGGATTTTAAACGCTTACTTTGAATTCCCTTCAATGGTCCAAACTCCAAAGTTTGATGGTCGCCGATGTGACAGAGACCATTCATTTGGAAGTCGATGAAATCTATCACCTGGCATGTCCCGCTTCTCCCCCGCACTACCAGTTCAACCCTGTGAAGACGATCAAGACCAGCACCATGGGGACTCTGAATATGCTGGGTTTGGCGAAGCGTGTTCGCGCCAAGATTTTGCTCACATCGACAAGTGAAATTTATGGGGATCCAGAAAAACATCCACAGAAAGAGGACTATTGGGGAAATGTCAACACTGTGGGTCCAAGATCGTGTTACGATGAAGGAAAGCGTGTTGCAGAGACGATGATGTATTCATACAAGAATCAGAACAAAGTGGATATTCGTGTGGCACGTATTTTCAACACATTTGGTCCACGAATGCATCCAAATGATGGCCGCGTGGTTTCCAACTTTATCATTCAATCACTCCAAAGCAAGCCGATTACAATTTATGGAAAGGGTGAGCAAACCCGTTCTTTCCAGTTTGTGAGCGATTTGGTGGACGGATTGCATGCTTTGATGAATGGGGACTATGATCTCCCTGTCAACCTGGGCAATCCAGACGAGTTCTCTGTCAAGGATTTCGCAGATTATATCAAACGTTTGACAAATTCGGATTCCGAAATTAAGTTGCTAGATAAGACTCAAGATGACCCGTCCAAGAGAAGACCGGACATTAGCTTGGCCAAGGAAAAGCTGGGATGGAGTCCGAAGGTTGACGTGGAAGATGGGTTGAAAAGGACGATTGCATATTTTCAAGCTGTATTGGACCAGGCTGGTGAAATCATTCCCACAGGCCCTGGAGCTTCAAAACCTCAGAACTAGTTCAAGTCATCAAAAGCACATTCTGCTCCCTCCTCCTCATAATTATTCACAAGTTAGAATATGTACAACAGGCTTGTTTTGAATATAGAACAAACGACGCCTTTGATGCACGAGTGCTCTTTCACAGCCTTTTTGTCAGGCGCATGTAAATCGTGTACAGCATCATGATGAGTGAGTCATTCGAATGATGACGCTCATCTCTTTAGAGCGCGTGGACATCAATGAGACATTGGATACCCCCTTTTCAAATTGCCTTCTTCTGTGTTCGCACGTAAGACTTGCATCTGAGCCTCAAATTTGCACTCGGCTCAAAGTTCCTTTCTTCCTCAATTGATAAATGAATGAACTGAATCTCGGGAATGAGGCATGGTTCGGCAAAAAGCTTACTATACGTAGGTACGTACTCATTATAGTAGATAGAGAATATTCGCTGATGACCTTTTTTCTTTCTTGCCTAGGAGTGAAACTGGAACATCAAAGAAGTCCCTAGGCAGGTCACGGTCAGGCAGTTGTTTCGTGGGAAACCTGCGCCACATCATTCCCAAACAATTCAGTACAGTACTAGGCTGCCCACCACGAAAAACGACTCTACTGTCGTGGCAATTTTATTTTCATTTTTTCTGGATCGTTCTCGAAACCCTTCCACCTATAGTACATAAAAAGAAATCATCTACTATTACACTCTCGACACAATCCAACCAACCATGAATGCTGAATCACCACTCAAACCCGTTGCGAGCCTCTCCCAGATGGATGAGACAGATAGGACCGAATTATCATCCGTCTCAGGGCACAGTACATCGGATGAACGATGTGTTTCATTTGGAGCCATCCAAGTGCGAGAGTATGAAAGGATCATTGGAGATCATCCAGAAACCAAAATTGGAGTTCCACTTAGTTTGGGATGGGGATACTACGAAAGAGATCCGGTACCAATAGACAAATATGAAAGTGAACGAATTCCAAAAAAGACACTCCGAATGAGCTCCATTACGAGAAAGAACATTCTTCACAACGTATATGGAATTCCGGAGGACGAAATCAGAATGGCAGAGAAGGAAGTGCGAAAGATAAGTGCACGAAACCAAAAGAATCAAAGAGAAACACCACTGAAGAAGACGAAATCAAAAATGAAAAGAGTCGGAAGCAAATTTCGCAACATTGTCAATGTGGAGAACTTCATGAAAGGAATGGTAGCTGCTTCTTCTAATGGCATGATGCTATCAATGAACGCATAATTTTGAAGGGGTACACCCATTAATATAGAATTAGAGTTACTTTTCACCTTTACTGTAAGTTTCTACCCAGTAGCTCGAACACAATCTTGTCAGACACTACAAGAAACATTCCATCAAGGACGACTAGGGGCTATCTCGCAAAAGTAAAAGGCGCTTGGCTTTGTTGCCTTTTGTGCGTTATACTGCTTCTGTTTGATGCTTCAATCTCTACGTAGCATCAAATGCACAAAGCCAAGACTTGGTGATCTCTACAAACTGGAAGAACAGAAAAGAACGAACGGGAGGAGAACGAATTTTGGAAGACCAGAGCGCAATCGTGTACAGTAGGTGCTACACTTTAACGACGTTTGCAATAAGAGGTATTCCGAGATACAATACGGTTTCAAAACACACTACTTTCGGGGGAGCAACTAGTATTAGGGGAAATCCCCCATTTTACGACCCCGTTATCACTATGGTTACTGGTTACCCGCTGGGGGCACCCGAGACCCCCGTTTTGTTGGGGGTATAGACCCCACACCCCCATATTCGTGGGGGCAAGCCCCCTTTCCCCCTTTACAATAACGATAGTACCTTGATAACGATACAATTTCGAAGTTACACTGGGTATCGTTAAAGTGTAGCACCTACTTTGTATCGTACTGTAGGGGAGTGAACTTTAGTCTATCAAGTCGAATATCGCCAAGTTGAATGCACTATGCATCACGAAGATCATATATATGGAATATACTGGAAAGATATCCAGCCACGAATCTTTTTTCGATCAACGTATTTTATCGGCGACCATCACACATACGTAGGTTTGGCCTGACCATAAGCTTGTCTCCCTCCAACATCAGGTAATCACTTCAAACATCTCACACCCAACGATCCAGTCAGTATGAGTATACGAAACAGACTATTTAGACGTACAGCAAACGATGCCGTCGGCGACCCTTTGAAAACCGAAACTATCGAAGCGCAACTAATCTCTCGAGCGACAACTGCTGCGGTTGTCGCTGCCAAGTCGATTCTCATGTCCGGGGGTTCTGAAGCCATGGTTTTGAGAACTAGCCAAGCAGCTGCCTTTTCCGTTCTCTGTCCAAAGATCTGCGAAAGTGCTCCATCGTCTATATTTAGCTGGTCCTACTTTCGTCGACGCAAACTGAAAAAACGAGCAAAGATTGTTGCCATAATGGCAGCAGCGACTGCAGCAGCCAATACTGATGGAGGAAATGAATCTGAACGGGATCAGAGCGTGTTGTCAATTGACCAAAATGGGCAATCAATGCAATCTCATCAAGACATATGTAGTCGAAATAGTATAGCCGCTACCATGGATGAACCACCTACGCCGACCGGCGAAACAGAAAGGAATGCTTCTATAGTTCCACCACCAACGGTAGAACCAACTGTGGTCTCAGCCGGTATCAGCTTCAATAGCTGTCAATCGCAATCACAAGAAAGCTTCCCTTACGCAAATAATATCCAAGGTTGTGATATGGATGAATCTTCCGCAGTGGTATTCCCTGTCATAAAGGTTGAATCCTCATTCGATGACAGAGACGTTGTCGATTCAGAACCAAGTCTATCCGCGGCGGAAGATGAACACCCGTTGAAATTGAATACCGACCGAAAGGCCCCATGTGATTTAGAAGAAGATTCATCAAATTGGTTTGAAAACTTTGTTTATTCAGTGAACTTGGCATGGAACATGGTGACATGCGGCGGTGATTGCTCACCACTTCTTTCCAAGGGTGGAGGCCGTAGCCAGCAGGGTGCGACACAGGCAGGAATGGAAATAGCTTGCAGCCCAAAGGAGAAAAGAGGTGAATCGAATATGGAAACCAGCCTTCAAAGTGGCGTCGGGCTAGAAGGGCAATCCGGGTCTACGGGGTGTACTGGGTGTACTGGGTCGACGGACTATACTGGCTCCACAGACTACTCGACGGCTTGTGAAGCCGAGGAACAATCAGAACATACCCCTTTCCACGATCGTCGAGATGATGAAAGCAGCCTCTTTCCATGTAGTTCCGAAGAATGCAGTCCCAACAACCGAGACGACCCCTTAGTTGAAAGATGTCGCAGAAGTTCTGAAACCAATTATTCATCCTTCGATACCGTATCAAAAATGGTGCACACAGTTTCTTCAACAGAATCTGTAAGTGGTAAGAATACACAACGAAAAACGATGGAACGGGTTATTGATAGTTCAAGACACGCCAGATGTGGAATGGTTCCGAACCAAGGTGATAATGTCTGGACAAGCTGCGAAGTTGGTAACCAAAGAAATCTAACGCAGAAGGCCCCAGAGCAAATGACGCCAGACCCTGAATGAGCATAGTTTCAAGAACAACATTCAAGATGGAAAAATGGTTCTAAAAGGAGTCATACGAAGCATAAACATAAGATAAATCTTTGATAAGCTCCCCCTAGCTAGCAGTCTCTGGGGGAATGGCCGACGAGAACACTGCTGTCGTCTATTGATCGTAGTAGTTCAGGCCTTTCTGGAATCGATATGTGTCAGCTTCAGCGGCAACCGCAGCAGCCCGCCATTGCTCAAGGTAATTCGCGCCAGCTGGGGGAAGGGGTCTGCCGTTGACTAGTGCCTCGATATCATTCTTTATATCAAGAGGCTTGTATTTTCGTGGATACCGCCTCAATGGCAACCCGGTCCGTCCATCGACAAGAAACTTTTCATAATTGGCTTCTATTCTTCCAAGGCCTGCTGGAGTGCGGCAATTCTTCTGAAGCCATCTCCAGAAAGGAGTGGCGCCTGTACCGAGGTAGATTACTTTGTCCGTCACAACCGTTGCAGGATTGATTCCATATCCATACTCCGAAGCCAGCTTCAGTCTAATTAGTTGAGAAGTATCCGGCTCGTAGTATCCCTGGTCACTTGGTGACAGGACAACCGCAAACTCACCGCTGCGGCCGTATCTGTGGGAATGGGGGCAATGTGGAAGGAGCGGGTTAAACAACGGGACAATGAAGCGGAGCCATCAGACCGCCAAGACGTACTTTGAAGCTAGTGACATAAATTCGGGGATGTTTGTTCGTGAAATTGGATCGTCCTCCTTCATATTCACTACGAGGATTGCTTTCACTTTGGCTCTTCCATCCTCGTCAAACTCCTGTTGGATCAGGTCTTTAAAGTTCACGGATTCTCCTTTCATAGGTAAACTAAAGTCGTAAGCACTTTTGCCGTCCGCGTTCTTTGTGACAAGAGATGGGGCTGTTTCTCCTACTGTGTTAGAAAGCTTCGATGCACGAGCAGCAATGGAAGCAAAACTTTCATCGCCACCATTCTCGTCAGCTAAGGCAGAGCCAATGGATAGAAATGACCCAAGGAAGCCAATGGTAGAAATAAATGACCTTCTTCCAGATGCGAACACAGGCTTCTGTCTCTCATTTTGGCGATCCCATCCCCCTTCGGCCACTAAGAGTGGTGAGGATTTCGGAGATGCCATCTTGGTTGGCGAAAAACCAGAGGAGAAGGGTGCAAGAAATGCAAATAATGTTGTCGTTTTCAAAATTATATTCATGATCTTGCAATTAATTCTTTGCTGTGGTCTACGCTGTAAGATGTTGTGTGTCTATGCTGAACTTTCGAATACAAGCAATATCTCTGATGCAATATGGCGAGATTTGGTTTGGAGTTAACTACGCTTGGTATCAATGCAAAGATTTCCATTGGCCTACATCGATACGCAGTACCATAGCCTACACGGTAGATGTACAGACGATTCTGACGTATGATACAGTCTTAGATCAACAACACATCGAAGCTGACGAACAATGGACGATTAACCAGGAGCTACTCAAATGGAATCCAATGTGAACAAAAGTTGTAAACCGTGCTACCAACCAAAAAAGTGGTGGAATCACTTCCTATTTTTTCCCATTCCCAAGGAAATACACTGGAGCTGTAAATAGATCACAATGAAGGTCTACATTGACTGCAGTTTCATAGGAACTCAGTGGTTGGCTATCATTATTGCCGTACTTTAAAACAGACAAATGATATGAGTTGTTGCAGAATTGTACAGATGTCTGGCTCTCAGACTTCTAGGCATGGCTGATAGACATGGAATCGTCCTATGATTCCACGACAATCACACTGGCTTTTTCAACCCTTCGTGATCCAGGCCATCCCCTTTTATCCGCGAAGACTTCGCAGCGCCATCTTTCCCCGCAACATCTCGGTTGAGGACGAATGTGGATCTTCTCTTTGTATGTTCCAAACCACTGTCATCTCCGTCACGGAGTGCACAAATCTCTCTTCTCAAAATCTTATAAATTGAGTCCATCGAGGGCCTAACCAATGGATCGGATTCCCATGCACGTTTCATGAGGATTCTAAGAGGGGTACTCCAAGAGGAGTCCAGCTGCGGCCGTTCATCACCGTAGACAACAAGTTCTGAGTGGTCTTGTCTATTCATTCCATCATAAGGAAGATCTAGTGAACAAATTTGCCAAAGAAGCAGCCCGAAGGAATAAACATCGGCAGAAAGATTATAGGGTTCACTTCTGGCAACCTCTGGGGACATGTAACGAAGCGAACCAGTGTTTCCTGACAACTCGTACAACTCGCTGCATTCGCTCTTAAGTGTGGGATCTAACTCTTTGGCCAGACCAAAGTCAAATAACTTGACATCACCGCGAATATCAAAGCCTATGTTGTCTGTTATATGAAAGGGACGAAACTGATTAGCACTGGGAAGAAGGACAAAGAAACAGGATGTTGCCACAAGGAAGACCCACCTGGCTTCAAATCTCTGTAGATAATTTGATTTGTATGAAGATAATCCAAGGCCGCGCAAACATCAAATGCCACATGCAAGCGTTCGGCTAAGAAATAGCGAATCTTCTTGTCGTTCCTATCGGCAGCGAGCGTTTCTTCATAATCGCGCCATTGGTCAATTTTGTCTTCAAGTGTACACGCCAATCGATCAAGGAGCAAAAAGTAGCCTCGCTCCTTCATCGTTGCAAATCCCGATGTTCCAGCTGCTGCCATCCCTCTCAGCTTAATTATGTTGGGATGTTCCAGTGATGCAAGAAATTTCGCTTCCTGGAGGGTTGGTGATTGAGGAAAGAAGGCGTGCATCAGAACATGGACAATGGGTTTCAGCATACGCTAGAGATCACAATATCCATCTTGACTTACCACTACGAGATCTGCCGCACCTGTGCAGAATCGAGAAGGGTCGCCGATAGTATCCATGGAAAGAAATTTCATAGCATAGCGGCAATTCTGCGATGACTCTCGAAATACGTGCTTTGCGATAAAAGCTCTGTGCTCCTGTTGCAGAGGAGAAGCAATCTTCTTTGCGTGCTCAGCATCCTCTAGATTTGAGACAAGATCAATCTTCTTGACTTCGTAAACATCGTTAAAACCACCGCTCCCCAAGAATTCTCCCAAGATGACCTCGCCCCGTTCAAAACGTGGAATGCACTTTTCCAGAGACGGATTTACAATACGCGAGTGTTTACTCATGTGCTTCGCAGCACGGCTAGCTGACTTCCATGCTTTTCTACCTATCTCGGCAGGAGTTAGTTGATCGTAGTTACTCATCGTTGCTTTCTATCTCTTCAGGGGTGGCAACTATTCATGAAGAATTCCTGCGTTGCTAGGCGAATGGCTTCAGTTGATCAGTTGCTGCTAGAATAGAGTCACAATCCACAGGGGCAGACATAGTTTGATCAGCAGAAAAACTGACGGCGGACGGTCGAGAAGAGAACTGTCTACGTCTGGCTGAATCAAACTCGTAGGAAGGGCTTCTCTCTGCACAGGAAAAATTTAACTATTGAAGCAAGACACTCATCCAAATGTCTGGTTTTTAGATTAGTGAAGATTTATTTCAATTATAAGACATCACCCTCGGCGCATTTCAAAAGAAAAGAGAAAAGCCCCATCTTTGCTCTATTTCTTTGAGGTTGCACAGTTTTACAGCAACACGGCATGCTGATGGTTCGATGGCACCGAAGGCATATGTGAAGAAAAAACAAGACGATCACGAAATTTGAGAATCAAACTTTGGCACAATGCTGAATTGTGAGAAATGAAAGACGAAATTTTGCCGCATTCTGTAGCTGGGACACCAGTCAGTGACAGACCGAAGGGAAATCCGACGTAGAGTCGTACACTCTGGTGAGCAATGGAAAGCAGGGGCAGTCCTACTATCGAACGACTCTTCCTTTGGGCGTCGCGATTGCAATGCCCACATGATATAACCTGACGGGTAGGAAGCATCTGCACGACCGACATGCTATCAATGGATACATATTCAGTATATGGCTGGGTTCTGACGTTTCAGCAGCTAGCAATAGACGGCGTGCGGCTGCGACTTCACCTAGGGGTCATTGGTGGCCTTCAGCCGCTGCCAACTGATGACAAAGAAGATTCACATTCAATACACGTTGATTTGCGGTAACCGGCATCTTCAATGCCCTGGACTTTTTAGCCAGCAACGCTTGTTTCGCAATCGTCAGCATCAGTTGTCGAGACTATCAATCCGAGCCACTACTGCTATTGCTCTATTCTTCGGGATTGATGCTTTGAGTGGGATATAAGCTGCATGTATCTCCGTTCTCGTCGGCGCTGTCTTCTTCAGCACGATGGGAGATGCGTCGGGATCAAATGATCGTCGGTGAAAACGTCACTTGCAGTCATGATAGCAAACCTGTGTTTTGCATTACGAGCAAAGTCTCGGATCGTTCATCGCTCATATGCTGAAGGGAAAAAGCTGGATGACAACAATTTGCTGATGCGAATGCAACAAATTGGTGCACTCTCGATGGCAATCGCTGTACTGATTTACGAGCTCTCAGAAATATGGAGCGGGGTCTGGATGCCAGCCTTGAGAAGTGCTGCCATTATTGGGCTTTAGCTGTTGCGAATGTGGCTTGCTTTTGAACGACCGGTGAGTGGAAAGAAGTAGGAGTTATGGAGGCCCTACCGTGTTGTACCAGCTCGTGGTTGTTCTCTTCCTTTTTACTAGCCTCCCTGTGTCCTGACGAAAGTCAGCGTCGTTCAGTACGGTTGCTTCAATTGTTTACGGCGGATAGTTGCCATCATCTTTACTGCAATCATGTTTGGGGTACCAATATCGGTGCTCGGGGGTTTTGGTTTTCTCTTCTGCTGCGTTGATTTCCTATCCTTTGCACATGTCGGAACGATTCTAATGCTACGGAACAACCCATACTTGATTCAACTGCAAGTCCATTTCCACTGCGGGCACCAAAGTGGAACTGATCAGAGCATGTTCCTTTTTTGTTGGCTCGTCACGAAACCAAGCTACTAATAGACAATCGAGCAGAGAAATCGTGTAAATTGTAGCATGTCCGCTATGATTTAGCCTCAGCTTCTATTGGATAATTGTATCTTTGAGAGAATCCGTTTTCACTGGTCCTTTGGTGGTCACTAGTCGATGCGCGGATGCGTCATCAACCCAGGTCGCTTCTCCGTCTCCGTTGACTCTCAAAGCGGCCTTGACGCGGTCAAAAGCCTTCAGAGCACCTTTACTCTTCATCATTGTGTCGGGTGCGCTATCTTCTTTCCCTTCCAGGTTCAGCAACTCTCCATTCGGGACTCCTTCGGGTACCATCAGTAACTCCACTTTCTCTGCGCCCCCGCTGTCATCTGATGCTGCCAATAACATTGCTGTACTCTCAATACCTCGCATTTTTGCAGGTTTCAAATTTGTTACAGCCACGACTTGTTTTCCAACTATATCTTCGATTGCAACCTTCCCGGCCAATCCAGCTACAACAGTCCTTGGTGCAGCACTTCCATCCTCTGCGACATCTCCACAATCAACCTTGCACACTAGCAGACTATCTGCCTCGGGATGTGGACCGGCTTCTAAAATCGTCGCAGTTTGAAAGGCAACTCTTCGGGCATCTTCAACTACACTACCTGAGCCCCCTCTCGTGGGAGTCTTTTGATCAACACCAGCAGATTGGCCACGGGTGCGAATTTCCTTTTCGTTCGCCTTGGCATCAGCTCCCCAAGTGTCGCGAAGTGTTGATACTCTATTAAATACAAGGTTGTCTCTTCCAGTAGAATCCTTATCCAAAGCAAAATACCCGCTTCTTTCGAATTGATAAGCAAGAGAGGAAGCGTATAGGGTCTTGCTATCTTTTGATGCATCCTCAATCTCTGCAATCACTCTCATGGCATCGTCAGCAACACTCGGCTCTAGCATCACCCCACTCAAGACCTCGAGGGAACGTGGATTCAAGTCATCTAAATGGTTCCCGGTACTCTTTCCCGGCTCTTCTGCCAAGAACAGCCGGTCATATTGATTCACTTTGCATTTGATACCATTGGATGCTTCAACCCAATGAATTATCCCTTTTACTCTTTGCATCCCGTCTGGTGTCACCCCGGCCCGAGTGTCGGGGAAGTAAGTGCATTTCAATTCGAGGGGTTCTTGCGTCGCTGGATCCCTTATAATCTCATTGCACTGGACTACATATGCATACCTGAGCCGAACCATACCTCCGGGTAGCAATCTCTTGTATCCCTTTGGGGCTTTTCCACTATTTGCTTTGCCCTCGGGGCCCTCCAGATCGAAAAAATCGGTCCTTTCAATGAATAGCTCTTTTCCAAACGGGATCTTTCGATCTCCCATCTCGTCCTTTTTCGGATGCCTTGGAGCTACGAATTCTTCTAGTGCGCCTGTATTATCAAAGATTTAATGAGAGAAAAATCAAAGAAACCGCAGGTGCCGAAGCTTCCTTACCTGTCCAATTCTCGATTGTCAACTTAAGCGGTTGAAGTACGGCGAAAGCTCGCTCGCAACTATCGTCCATTTCAAGACGAATGCAGTCCTCTAATGCAGAAAACGCAATGTTTGAATCTGCCTTTGAAATGCCCATTCGTTCACAAAAGAGGCGCAAAGCAGAGGGAGGAACTCCACGTCGTCTCATTCCAGAAATGGTTGGCATCCTTGGATCGTCCCAGCCGTCTACATGACCCTCTTCCACAAGCCCAATTAGCTTCCGCTTGCTCAGAACTGTGTTCTGAATGTTCAGTCGGCTAAATTCGATCTGGCGGGGCTCAGCATCGATCAATCCGGTTGGGAGCAATTTTTCCACTGTCCAAATATAAAATGGCCGATGATCTTCAAACTCTAAGGTACAAAGTGAATGAGTGACGCCCTCCAAGGCATCAGCAATGGGATGGCTGAAGTCATACATTGGGTATATACACCATTTATCTCCAGTCTCTTGGTGGGATTCGTGCTTAATTCGATACAAAGCGGGATCTCTCATATTGATGTTCGGAGAAGCCATATCAATCTTAGCTCGTAGGACGTGCTCTCCTTCCTCACAATCTCCGTCTTTCATCTAGACAAAAATCTCTGATAAATACATTGAAGCCTTTCAATCGTAATCCCAGTTCTGCGAGCAACTTACCTTGCGAAAAAGATCGAGGCTTTCTGCAACGGTGCGAGACCTGTAGGGACTATCCTTGCCTGGTTCTGTTAGCGTCCCCCTGTATTCTCTCATTTCATCGGCGGACAGAGAGTCCACGTAGGCATCTCCAGATTTAATCAAAGCTTCAGCACACTCGTAAATTACGTCAAAGTAGTCCGAAGTTTTTTTCACGTGGCCATCCCAGGGAGCAGCACCCTCAAATAATCCAGCTTGAATCCATTTGACATCTTCTAAGATCGACGCCACATATTCATCATCTTCTTTTGAGGGGTTGGTATCATCCATTCTCATGTTGCACGTACCGTGAAACATGCGCGCAACTGCAAAATTAAATGATACCGCCTTGGCATGGCCCAAATGAAGATAGCCGTTCGGTTCTGGGGGGAATCTCGTTTTAATCCTTGAAATTGATGCCGCTGGATTCTCATCGGCATCAATGGCTGGCTCTATGCCAGACTCTTCTTGGATTATCTTTGTTATGAAATTTGGGGCATAAGCAAAAGAATCTACAGTTGCAGTTGTAGCAAGCAACGACAGAATGACGAAGGTTTTCATGGGCTGCCTCATTGGCAATGCCTATTCAGATTCAACGCCAACCAAAAGAAAAGAAAGCTTCACTTGATACCGTTGATCAAACTCCTACAGTCTGGTTTCCAGGATTCAAATATGTGAGAGTCGAAAAGAATATAGAATCGAATGCTATTCTAGAGGAAGAGTCTGTGTTGTTCCAATGCACTACTCGACTCAGAAATCAATAGCCACCCGTCTACACAATCCTATTGTCAGAACACATCACAGATGCAAGAGAGAGAAGGACTGACGTACGAAACCAAGGTCTGGACACCGTACGCCATTTTAAAACTCCTACTCGACGTAATCTCCAAATGCATGACGGTACAGTAGGTTAAAATGCTTTGTGAAACGAATTCATCTACTGTACAGAGAGTTTGTTTTGCAAGGTCAGAATTGATTTGCACATTCCATGGCCAAATAAAGCACCTCTCCGAACATGAAACGAGGTGGTTTGCACTATAAGGCGGAAGCTGCCCAGCTGGTTCTCCCTATTGTCAGACCTATTGAGTCTGTTCAGAAATTAAAACTTAAGATTTCAACATTGCTGATTGAAGAGGGTCAATAGAATAATTAGAAACAACTTTCTTGTATTCTTCTTCGTCCAAGGGGATACAACGTTATGTTTCCTTCATGGTCCCCAGGCAAGACTGAATTCACCATCCAAAAAGCATAGACACAAATCAAAAGCATCGGTTCTAGGTTGAGCGATATAAATTGTCTATTGCATTCGCTGACAACCGAAAGGCAGCTTCGACGGCTTCCCGTGCCATTGTCAGGTTTCCAGTCGCTTCCATCATTTCGATCCCTTATTGCTTCAAAGCCCCACCGCAAGCTCGTCATTTGCCTCAGCCAACAGCCTAGGTGTACGCCCCGCTGGTACTAGAATCACGTATCAGTTTTTAGTAGTAATTCGGTCACACTATTTCTTTCTCCATACAATACACAGTTGGCATCCGAATAGCCAAGAAACTACCCATCTTGCCAAACATTGAACTTGGTTTCAGCTGACGCTCCCAACAACTCCAACAAATCTTCCAAACGCTAACCTGAGGAAGCAAATACGACTTGTCCACTTCGCTTCGCTTCGCTTCGCATCGGTATCGTGGTGTGGTGCATTGTGTCTGTTCTCCTCGCCACAATTTGAAAGGCCTGCAAATCTTCAATTCCTGTCATTTTTGTCCATCAGCTACGCAATAGCTCCACAAGGCAATAATTCTTCATGGCAGAAATGAACAGCGACATCAATACCAAGAGAACCCTTCTTGAGGACAACCTGCCAAATGGTATGCGGATCGACCACTCTATTGTTGTTGGGACCAAATCGACCCAAGAAAACAACAAACGAAAGGGTTCAGACTCTGAACTAGGAGACGCAAAGAAAAGGATCAAAACAAAACAAAGCCCTGATCGATCATCACCCGCCAACACCGATAAGCACAATGGGGGTGGCATAAAGTCTGCGGATTTGCGCGAGAGAACGGAGAATGGAGACTCTGACGACATGGGAACAAATAGGAACTCTGATGCCAACGCTGACTCTGCAACGGAGCAGTCGCAGTCAGATGCTGATGATGGAATGCGTGAGGAAATTGTGAGCAAGTATCTTGAGCTCCATGCTTTGCCCGCTGATGTTGAGCCATTGAGGAGCCTCACCAATGCTGAAAAGAAAGAGCTAGAGAACTGCCTACACATAAGCAAGCATGGCTGGAGAGAAGATTGGATAGGGAACCTTGCCTTTGCCGACAAGGATATTCCCAATCCTGACGGAAAGTCGCGTGAAAAAGGAAAGAAGGCACTTTTCAGATGGGCAGAAAGAGGGAAGCTGAGTCGAAAACTGCTTAATAATTTGCTTCGCTTCGTGTACAATCTCACTGAGACTCCAAAGCAAGCAAAGATAATTTTGGCCAGTGCTGATCCCAAATCTGTTCGTAGCATCCAGGACGCCGTGCGAAGGGTATCCTACGACCCGGCTGTCCTCCAGGAGGATGGCTGGACAACTGCCAAGTCTCCTGCGCCAATTGGTGCTTCTGGAGGGCCATTTAGAATCGGTGAAATGGTTCACTGGCAGGGATACACTGGAGTCGTTATTGCTTATATACACGATGAACACCTTGGTGACCTCTGGAAAGCAATGTGGTTGCAAGAGTTTGACACGTTTGATTTAGAGGCCGAAGAATTGGATGACGCAAGGAAAAAGTATGATCGAAGGAAAAAGTCGAAAGAACAAAAAGAAACCTCGAAACCATCGCAAATGATCAACGAAGCAACGCGTCGATCCGGTAGATATTCATCTGCTGATTTTACGGTGAAAGGGATTGAGCACGGCATTGTTCTTGCTGTCTCTTACAGTCGTGGATCTCGCCCCGGTGTCTTTTGGCCAGCACGTGTGATGCACTTCTCAGAGATGGAATCACAGGCTCGTCGCGGCTCACAAAAACAGAAAGTTGATGTTGTTTTCCTTGCACCTTATTGGAACGCCACCCCAGGTTCTTCAAGTGGTCGGAAGGAATCGTACTCTGAGTCTCTTTCGCGACACGGAGGCTCCATATTCAGTGCGGGGTCGCTGTTTGAATTGGAAACAATCGATGCTTCAGATGAATCAATACAGGAGTACCCCTATAGAGACAAAGACGGACTTGATATTGACCAGCTGCGGACTTCGTTCAAGTTTGTAGGGTTGCCGAAAGCCGCCTTCCCCAGATTTGTCGATGCCCACCGATTAGCTCTTGGACTGCAAACGTACTCTCGGAACGTCATGAAGTCGACCGTTAATTCTGATGATTTGCATCTTACCACCGCCGGTTTGTTTGAGGCTCATCCGATTGCAGCTCAAACTGCTCATTTCCCAGAGGCTGTTCTTCATCTACCTTTTGACCACGTCTTGTCGCAGTTGCCCAGAACTGACACTGAAGAGGACAGCGTTACCTTCGACGATTCCGAATCCAACAAGGAACCTGTCTTGCAATTGGGAGCTATGCTCGATAGTATGAAGCCTCCAAACTGCTGGGGTATTGACAAAAATGTCTCTCCAGCGGCAGAACCTCCCCAACTTGTCTCAAGCGCCTCGAGTACCTATCGATCACCCGAGGTATCAATGGACTTGGATACTTATGGGGAGGTTCCAAGTGTCAACTTGAATCAATTTACTTATGGGCTTTCATCATTGAACTCCCTCTTTTCCGAGAAGGACAAGGAATCACCGATGAGTGCTCTGCTGGGGAAGAATCTCAGTCAGCTGGTCGCAAAGATACCAGGCGATTCGTCCGACTTTAATTCGCTGTCATTCGATGCAAAACGCGCGCGTTGTCAGTCTTTGATTAAGTTGTGGACAGTTGTAAAGGTAAGTGCTTCAATGTGATGAAAGCGAACCTTGGAAATAATTTAAACTGAGGGTAATTCTCCAGACCCATGGGGAAGACTTGATTGCATCTTTCAAACAGGACTATGCCCAACAATACTTGGTTGACTGGTGCAAGCTTTGTGAGCGGCTGTACAGATATATTACCATTGTGTTTTCTGCCAAAGGAATCGGAAACAAAGTTTCTTGGGTCATGACTGACTCTCTTTGTAATCAGCATTTGACATCGAATGGATGCTTCGAGCGTGCTGTGCGTCTTCCAGCAGCTGTAAAAGCAGCTAAACAAGCGGGGGCAGGGGAGAGTGAAAATATTCAGCTCATGACGGCGGTGAATGAGAGGTATATCGAGCTGGCAGAGAAGCATGTAATCAATAAGGCTCACAGCAAGTCTTACTTACACAGAATGAAAAAACGTTGCATGTCAGTTGCCGATGACAAGAACGTGGTACCATTAACAGAAGATAGCGAGGGTAACGGGGGTGAAGATACCAGTAAGTCTTTTCAAGCTCGTTGGTTTGGAAAGAAATCTGTGTTTTGCTCATTATATGTCGTAATCCTTCATGATAGAGGGTTCAAAGGGCTCATGGAAGGCAGCTATTGCAGGAGTAGGGTCTGCTGTGCAAGCTGTTGATATGATCATGAATGGGGAATGTGTCAATGTGTTTTCTGTAACCCGCCCTCCTGGTCATCATGCTGGTAGGGATCTGCACCCAATGAAGGCAGTTTCCAATGGGTTCTGCTTGTTGAACCCTGTGGCATGTGCAGCACTATATGCAACATCGTCGATAGCCGGAGGAGGCCGTGGATTGAAACGTGTTTGTGTTATTGACATTGATGTCCATCATGGAAATGGGACCCAAGATATTTTGTGCTCTACGTACGATCCACGTTTCTTATACGTTTCGTTGCACTCCGGAGGTCCTGATGTGAATGGGTTGGATCCCGCAGATGACACTCAGGAAGAACTGGCTCATCACCTTGGGAGGAACCCAAAGAAAGGAATCTTTCCTGGTCGATGTGGGGATTTCTCTCCGCACGATGGCGTGTTGAACATTCCTCTAGGTTCCAGGGTGACGCCTCATGCCATTGGAACTGCCTTGGTTACCAAAGTCACCCCTGCAGTTGAGAAATTCTCCCCCGACTTGATTATAATGTCCACTGGATTCGATGCGCATATGAATGACCCGCTAGGGTTGGGCGGTCTTCGGTCGGAAGACTTTGGAACGCTGACGGAAGTGATCTGCAAGTTGGCCCACAAATCTTGCAGTGGCCGAGTACTGAGTGTTCTGGAAGGTGGGTACGGTGTGCCATGCTGTCGACCCCCCGTCAGTTTATTTGACCCCGACGAGGCTAGGGCAAAGGTCAATGGTGACAATGGCGGACCCACTTCAAGTAGCAGTGACACGAGTCCCTCCCAACAAGTAGAAGCATCGGCGCGGCCAGCCTCCAACAGCGACACTACAGCAGTAAAGCCGGAACAGAATGCTTTGCAGCTTTTGGAATTGGGCGAAGACCTGCCGACCAGCATGGACGACGACGTCTCTCTGGCACTTGGCAAACGCCTCGACAAGTGCCACAAAGAGGGATTCATGCATTGCGTTCGTGAGCACATACTTGCGCTGAAAAAGTCAAATGTCCGCAGTTAAATAATGAAAAATTAATTGTGTGGATGCATCCCACATTAATAGCACTATTTAACATTTTCCACCCACTCGCTGCATCCTGCTATCATTGATGATGATCAATGCCTTCTGCTCTTCGCAGCAGCTGTTTCCGAAGTGCCCTGAGGTTTTCGGATCCTTGAATGTCCACCGCATCCAATTTGCAACATATTCTCGTGACCAACTCGCTCGTGACATGGCTAGGAGTCTCTTCTTTCTTTGCTTCCAAGTCTGCAATTTCCCTTTGTAATCGTGCTAACACATCGTAACCCCCCTTTTCGCTGGCATAGGCCGCGTTGTGCAGCAACATAATCTTCGTGCGATCCTCTATTCCCGCTTCTTCCAAAGTCAATTGATCCATGTCCAGTTTCTTCCCCCGAGCCAGCAAATGTTGGTACATGGCGGGTATATTCGTCAGCCGTTCAATTTCTCGTTTCAAGTCGCCAATCGTCGTGGTCGTCGTCGATCCGTCCGTTTCCAATGTAAGGGAATGACCGAGACCAGCCACCTTGATCGTTCTCTTTCGTGGTGCTTCGGTGGAGGATCCCATATTGAGCGACAAGGAATCAACGAAACAAGACAATGGATTGGACATGATACTTCTGTTGCTGCTACTACTAGTTGAGGCGTGTATCTTTTGTTTGATTTCAAAAAGTGCATGCAACGATGCAAGTTGAGAGTTGTGTGTGTTTGGATTGACCCACCTCACCCGCCCGTTTGCACGAAGGCTGAACTTCGTGTCTGGGAATCAGGCGTGCTTGCGTGCGGTGGGCCGGCGCGTTGGTGGCCCGATAGACGCAATATCCAAATTTGCATTCTGCGCAGTCCAAAAGCGATATTCATCCTTCACGTATGCGATTTCCAGCAGTTCTCATGGATTCTGCATATCAAATGGAACGACCGATCGAGCGAAATTGTTTCTTCCGCACAGCGACAACCGCCATGAAGAGAAGAAGAGCATACAGTAATAGCGATTGTGGTCATGGTGGTGCAGTTCATCATTGGCCTGGTGGTTGGGTTGGTGATGGATTGGGATGTATTACGGATGACAATCCATCCGCGTCAACTGCCAATCCCATTGATCATATGACGGATGGCAGTTCCATCCGTACCAAGAAAAGCTATTCAATCTCTGAACCAGGAGCAACCGACCTTGCCCTTCAGTCTCATACCCGACAGATACGTGGCGATTGAGAATCGGCTACCGGATGTCCAGGTTTCACCCTCAAGAACGACCGAAGCAATTATCAATAGAAGATATGTCTCCACGAATTCGGATCCTTGGATGGGCGATGTGCTGTCAAGGGTGTTGGAGCAACGAGCTGCGGATTCAGCAGCTACCTGTCATACGCACGTGACACGCTTGGTGGCAATTCTGGCTCTCCTATCGTATCGGTAAGAACACGTAGGCCTCCACCATTGTGGTGATCCGGACTGTGATCAGGGTATGTTGGTCCCCATATTGGGCGGTGGGATATACTGCGATATTCTTTGTTTGATTCAGGGTGAACCAGAGGAGACGCCATCTCCCACAACCTTTCCACCCATAGCTAGTCCTCCCAACACCCACTGTAAAAGTCAAGGCCGATTGTTCCTCTGACAAAATCAGAATCGAATTTTGCAACCGAAACTCGCTGGGAACTTTGGCAGACGGATCCCTCTCGACTGATCGCTGAAGGTGGAGACTACCGCAACAACAACGAGAAGATTGGTGAAGAGCATTGCCTAGCTGATGACGGTGTACACTACGTGAATTCTTCGATGAACTTGGTGATGGCTTTTGTTGCAGAAAAGGTAAGAACACCGACACTGACAACTTCTGGTAGTCATAGGAGACTCTCTGCTTATTTCAATGTCTTGGCTCTTGGCTACAAGGTTCGGTGCAACGACTGGCTTCTAGTTCACAACAATGTGAATTTGGCAATGAAACAGAAGTCAGAATTGGCCCTAAGCAGAAACGCCAAGGCATATCGATCGAGTTGACAATCCAAACGGACAAATTTGGTTCAGAGACCAAGTGGGAACTGAAAGATGAGAGTAGTGAAGTGGTCCTTATCCAGGAGTGTTCCGCCTCATTGAGGAAGACTTTTGTGTTTCTGATACATTTGCAAACTTCACCTTAACAATGGGTGATACGTGTGGTGATGGTTTCTGCTGTAATGCAGGGGCCGGGAGTTTGAAACTGGAACGAAACAGCGAAGAAAAGATCTTGAACAATGGTGAATTCAATTCCTTTGTTACCTATTTGATTCCACCCGCAGGTCCGGGTCAAATAATTGACAGAAATTAAGAGCAAAGTCATTGGAACGAAAAGTTGTGAAGAAGAGCAGGTTAAATGGTCGTGCTTCGGTTGCCAATTCTGATTGCTTTCCAGTTCCTGCTTCTTCATTCTTGTGCGATGGACTATTGTAGTCCCTCTGGCATTTTCAAATCTATTTTCAAAGCCCTTTTAACCTCCACTTAACGCTTCGTTGCCAGTCTATCGGAGTCTCGGAAGACTATCGTCAAATGTGGCTCGACTACTTCAAATTATTTCATGAAACAGACCACCATGGGCGCTTTGAATCGCCACAATGACAGGTTTCGCCCTACATGGAGACTGCTGATATTAATTGGCGTTGCTACACTGCTTTCTGACATTCTTTTGTTTTCAAAACTGCCACAAGCTGAGTGGGATCAAGGGAAAAGGAGTCTATTGCGAGTCCCAACCGACGAATCGGAAATGACAGACAGCGAGGTTTATGAAGACAACAACATTCTTCACATTGTGACAACAAGATTCATGCAGTCACAATCAAACCTTCATGTGCTCGGGAAAGCTCGCTTGGAGCTTTTCGAAACGTTCTGTTTCCCGTCCATGACCAATCAAGTGATTGACAACTTTTTGTGGTTCGTTATGGTCGATCCGAATCTGGATGACCCATTGCTGGAACGTCTGAAACTTCTGCTGTTGCCATATTCGAATTTCTATCTCATTTTGTCTAACGAAAAAATGTTAACACCGGAAACACTGTCGAATACTACAACGGCTCCGAAAATTTTGTCAGGAGATTTAGCCAAGCTTCATTCTTCTATGGGTGATTTACATCGAACCTTACTCTTGGAGACGAGATTAGATGCTGATGATGGACTGCACAAGAAAACTCTAGGCCAAATTCAACTCGCGGCTCGTGAATTGCCGGTTGAAACGAATGGCTGGCAAGTAATCTGCAATGACGTACATATCGAATGGCGAAATGACGAAATCACTTCGCTGGAAGAGCCGGTAAGAACTTCTGGGAAGCTGCGTATGGTGAGAGAGGAAATATGTGTAACACCCGGATACACACTAGCCAGACATAGAGAACATGGGAACAACGACTTTCCTCCTTGGCCCAGAGTTGGTCATCATCTAATGAACTCCATGTGGCCCAAGTGTTTCAGCAAAGCCAATACCAATACTACCAATCTGGTGACTGTTGATTGTTGGACTCGACTACCTAAATATCCAGCTGCCATTCGGTCGAGAACGATTACAAGCGCTGGAATGAGCCGAATTCAAGTCGATAGTACAGAAAGCAAGTACGACAGCAAGACAGAAGCCCTCTGGAAGCATGTACTGGCAGACTTTGGAATTACGTCAAACCATGCGTTGACGACCTCAAGGTTCCTCAAAGATAACATCAATGCAATCTTGAAAGACAATCTCGAAGGACAATGGTAAGAAATTTGAATGCCGCGTGCTCCAATGTCTCCTTTTGCCTACTGACTCTTCACAAATATTGGTTTCACACTAACTAGCACCAGCGGTCATAGTTGCAAACAGAGCAGCAAATTTAAATTGATTTCCTTGCTGAACGAAACAACACAAATGTTGGGGAGGTTTGTTTGATATCATTCGGATCCCGATCGAGCAGGGAAATCAGGTATAACCAAAGTAACCGATTGCTGTGCTCTTCGTTGCATTGCAGCTGCCTGCAGTTCAATTGATTTTCAAATATGTAGTGCTGAATGGTCGAGGAAATGACAGGCAGAGCAGCGTCAATGGGGTCTTCATCAATATATCTCGGCCAAGTAGGCCAACGTTTAAAAGAAAGGAGTTAAGACTTCCCTAACTTTCTAAAAGATAAATATATCTGATTATAAATCAACTAGTACAGGTTTCTCGCATATCTTGCCACCAGCACTGTTTCAGTGACATCACAAGAGCTTCGCCACGTTTTTGATTGGTATGGTGTCATGAAGACAAACGACGTGTTACAACCCCACAAATGAGAAACTGACGATGGAGAACACGTTCTATACTGGCGATTTTTTTCGAGTCATTCCTTCCCAAGAATAGCTTCAGGTTTGTCACTTAACGGCTTTAAATGTCTTGTCATATGTATTGGTGCATATATATACTTGGTAAACGTTTGGGTCTTGTGTTTTCCCACACTGACCTCATCACAGTTTGCCACCTGGATTTTGCCAGCTACCGCAAAACAACGCTGGCTGCCTAATGTATATCTCATAAGTTGAATGGCAAAGCAACGATCTAGGAAAGCGATCGTGACATGAAAATTGAAATTGAAAACGCCCAGCAAACAATGTCTGGCGCTGTATCGCAGGATACAAGAGAAAAGGAAATTGGAGGATTTGAGATAGCATTTGACTCATTTCATTCTGACCACACCAGTTGGTCAGACAGTGACGATGAAAGTCTACTGGAAATTGAGGAGAGACTCCTCGAGTTTTCTCATGTTGGTTGTACTCCAGCCTTGGCTGGCATGGTTTTCAACACATCTGACTTTAAGGTGTTTTTCCCAACGAAACCTAATAGCGGTGGATCCGTCTCTTCGGGGAGGGTATCTACTGCCTCTGAAACGAAGCTTACTAAGAACCAAGAGAAATCACTTGAACAGTTCGGGATGAGAAGGTCCAATTCCGATCAATGCATCCAAAAAGAATCGAACACAGCAGCACCACTTGCAACTGATGATGCAGATATGAATGTTGAGTCACAGGGGATGAAACCACAAGATTGCCTAAAGAATATCCTTGACGAACAAGGCATTACAGTTCCACACTACTCAAAGGAGTTTGTTGCTGAGTACATGCTGCAAATGGGACCGGAAAACTATGAAGCGTATGGAAGGGACATTGCAAATGCTGTGAGAAGTGGTGATCTCGATGGTGTAAAAGATCATGTCAAATCAGGAAAAACTCTTCAATGTTGCAACAAATTCCAAGAAAGCATCTTACATCTCGTTTGCAGACGAGGCTATAAATTTATGCTGGAGTATATGTTGGAGGAAACCGATGTGTCTCCCTGCATCCAAGATGATATTGGGAGAACACCGTTGCACGAGTTGGCGTGGACTGACAAGCCCAACTTTGAAATGGTAAAGCTCATTTTGAAGAGATATCCAGAATTGCTCTATATCAAAGACAGTAGAGGATTTTCCCCACTTTCTTATGTGGGTGGGAGCAATTGGGGGAAATGGTGCGGTTTCCTAGAAGAGAATCGAGAAATTTTGGCACCAGCAAAGCTATAGTCCGTTTGAGCACCCATTTGCTCCGAGCAATAAGATAGCCTGCTGCCACTAGCGGACAGTAAACGATCTATACTTTGAACCTACAGTATCTGAAACGTCTTCTGCAAAGTCAAAGGATTTAGCTGAACTACATCGTCTGTAGTTGCCAAGAGATGAATGCAATTGGTATCGAGAGTTGTATTTTTCCGAGAAAGGTTTTCTGTTCATCATTCCTTGCTTGCGTACCGTTCCCACTTTCGTTGTCGTTTGGCATCACTCAATTTGCCTTTCTACACTCCTCGGGAAGTTCAAAGTCAAATAGAAAAAAGTCAATACCTAGAAAATCGCAAATTTCTTTCATGGTTTGAGCTGATATCAGATGTTTCTTCTTTGGGAAGTGCTTTTCTTTGAAAGCAGTCGCAGTTGCATTCCTCCCGGATCCTTTAGAATGATCATATTCGAATCCAACTAAATTCACTAACCCAGGTAGCTCTTGCAAGTCACCAACAAGAACTATCATAGGATTGATCACCATTTTCTTCGTCAACAAAAAATTGCTCTGTGGAAACGAATGCATAGCACATGTGCACCTTTTGGGGCAAAGTGGTTTCTCGAATGCAAAATACTTCACTCTTTCCAGCCATTTTCGTATCCGCCCATCATACTCGGTGTCTTCAGTTTTCTCCGATTCCATGAACGACGGAAAACGTTCTCCACACTCCTGCCAACCCGAAAGAAAATGATCGATTGGATCTCGCACGGCAGCAACCATATGAAGCCCCTTTAGTGCCTTTTTGTTTGCATGTGACGTTCCAGTTTGAATTTCCATAGTCGTGCCCCCATTCTTGAAAATGTGTCGAAACGCAAAGCTATCATTCAGAATCACGGCGTACCATTTGTCCGCCCATTTCCAAGACGAAGTCGAGTAAAGCAGATCATCTGAAAACCGTTTCGAAATGATATCCTTATTCGCATAGAACCTCCTCTGTTGCAACAGCGATAGACGCATATTTTGCTCTTCCATTTCTTTGACATACGGAATGCCGCCAGTGTATCCTAAGGCTCTGGCGGCGTGCTCGCTATGTGGAGCGCCCCTGTAATCCTCGATGACCTCAAAGTTCAAATGAAGGAGGCATAGTGACAACATCCCGATACCACAGAGCAGAATTGCGGAGAAAATCCTGATTACTCTCATCGCAAACAAGGACGCATGAAGGAATCGACAACATTCATAACGCTTCCATTGCGCTGTTGTCTATTGGCATATATTAATTGGAAACGTTTATCATGCTCTTGGTCATTATTGTGGACGATAAGAAGAAACAAAGATACAACCCGCACAACAGCCAGACGGCGTTGGTACTTCAAAAGACATCATCAAGCGGAAAAAAGTTATATAACTCAAACGTAGACGGCAGCACCGGAGAGCTCGTGGTCTTCTCCTTAACTAGATCAGTT
>JAAMXS010011550.1:0-11805 GCA_019693525.1 Cylindrotheca fusiformis | reverse complement strand
TTCCCGGATGACAGAAACTTGTTGTGGTAGGAAAACAGGTGGACTTGACTTGCGCCCTATTGACACATTCTTTATATAAATGTCGAATCGTATCTATTACTGGTTAATATCATATTTATTAGACTACTACTGGCAATCTATATATTAGCAGCGGTTAATCTCAGGCTATTCAAACTCCTCCTCCTCCATTTCAAGCCACATCTGCTGTCAGGTTGTATCGGTCAAACGGAACAGAAAACGGAGTCTCTGCTCCGTGATTTGCTTTTAACATGGAAACGACAAAATTTTTTGCTGTAGACCTTTAGTGGAAGCAATGCAACGGATGGCAGAGGACGTCGACATCTCAGAATGAGGGTCTGATAACCATACAATGTGATGTGATAGGTTCGCGGTATGTAGCTTGTTGCTCATTGAATTAAAAAGATAGTTGTCTACGATCCACTGAACATCATCAGCGACCGCTTGCAGCCTCCATCAGCCTCCATCAGCCTCGCTGCTCTTCGTAGCAACGATCGGCTGCGAACCCACTGCTCGATTTCGGCGAAATCTATGTGTCACTTTGTCCCTAGCCTCTAAATTCGATACTTCCACCCACATTCCACATTCATTGTCGAACTTCATGAAACGTCCAGAATATCCATGCACAATAGATACAATCTGATCTGCAAGCTTTGTCTTGCCATCTTTCGAAAGCCTATTATATTGGTTGTCATAGGCTTCAACCAACTCATGCAATAGGCGGTTTCCGAGATGCCGAATGATTTGTTTCCCTCTGCCCAGAAGTACGTCATGATTGGACGGGAGGTCTACCGCTCCTTCTATTGGGGGTTTCTTGATGAGATATGCTTCTTTCTTTCTGTGCTTCTCCAACCATCTGACATGATTGGCGAGCTCAATACCACCATCTTCTGTGAAGGGAAACTCCTGTACCGGGATACCAAATGACATGAGCTTGTAAAGGCATTCAGTGTGCGAGCCTAGAAAAGATTGATTGAGGGGAAGGAATGTATGGTACGACAATACCAAGTGGAACACGTACCTTTGTGTGTCCGAATTCTAACTCGGACCATCGACTTTGCTGCCGAAGCAAGGTCCGAAAGGACTATTGAAGGAAAACTGCTTGAAGAGTTGTGGCAGTAGTGGAGGCATGCCAATCGGATAGGAAAATACTCGGCAACTTGTAGATGTTTCAAGGGCACTGCACGATGAAATCTCATGTGGCGCTCCGACAAGCCGGTCGAGTTCACCACGACGACTACTCCCTTCTTCTGAGTTTCCTCGTCTTCTGATAGTGTCGACACCAGATACCAGAATGCCCTCGTCTACATTGCCACAAAAAAATATTAGCCAAAGCCTTGAAGCTAGTATTGCACTTTGAGACATACCATACTCGGGATAGGATCATCAAATGCGGCCATCGCGGGCTCCATGAATGACGGCGTAGAAACAACTACAGGTCGTCCTTGTGAATCACGAGTTGGTAGAACTTGCATGCTTCCTAGCTCTAGTATTCGCGTTGCCGTCACTCCTATATCCTCAAGGGATATCCTACTCTTGCCGAGCTTCTCCGTTCCAAAAATCTCCAGTTTGTTGCTAAAATACTGGACAAGATACGACGCTGCCATTTTTGGGTTAAAAGAAGTGCTTCTCAGAAAAGAAAGCAGAAACTGGCGGTTGGTCACCAAATAGTGAGATCGGAGCTTGGCTTGTTCGTATGCATGCTTCTTCTTGATTAAATCGATCTCTTGATCCATCTGTTCCAAGCAGGTCGCAATCATCTCTGGCGTCTCCTGTATCACATTCGACACACCATGCACATCTTCGTAGACCTTCTCTCGCTCTTTCAGAGATAGCCTTTCCAGTTCAGCGGCAAGAATTTTATCCACGGAAGCAGATGGGGCATCATTCCTTGGCGTATCGTGCTGAGGAGTTTCGCTCATGCTGATTGTAAAGATGTTTGTCTCCAACCTCCTTTGACCGGTTTTTATCAACAGAAACCTCCTCTAGCGGGATGTTGAGTTCTTTTTCTTGTGTCACTGCGCTCTCTAGACTTTGCGTCAAAATGCAATATAGAACACCAGTATACTGTTTTGATTGTTCCAAGAATAGATGACTTTTTTTTTTCTGCACTCGTCGACGAAAACTATCGATTCTGCTTGAACTTTCATTCTCCACACCATCTGTACGTTTCAAATGATGCTCCGCATATAAGGAACTAAGCTATAATTGGTAGTATGACCGATTAACGTCCTGAAATGCTAGCAATACCGTACTTATTGCGAAACATGATTCATAGTATGACTTCGTGTTCTCTATCCTGGCAAACATGGAGAAGCTTTGACTAATAAGAGTGTCGGATGAGCTGTCAAATGTGTGATGTCTCCAACCGCTCTATAGTCCAATGCAACAATGATAAGGAAATTCTGGTTCATGCTCTTCCTTCCGCTACAACCTATGTTGGTATCCTCCGGTAATCTATTTTCTTTTGGGTTGACGATGTAAACCCTGTCCTAATAGGTATGTTATGTAGGAAAACTAAGTGTTACGGTATCTTTCTTCTCTTTGTTCATCTACGATCCTTTGAACATCATCCGTGACCGCTTGCCACCTCCATCAGTCTCTTTGCTCGACCGAACTACGATCGGCTCGTTAAAACGAGTAGATCCTTCTTTCAAACCAATCACCGCACGATTTCGGCGAAACCGATGCGTCACCTTCTCCCTGGCTTCCGAATTCGATACTTCCACCCACATTCCACATTCATCGTCAAACTTCATAAAACGTCCAGAATATCCATGAATAACTGCGACAATCTGATCTGCTACTTTGGTCTTGCCGTCTTTCGAACGCTGATTGTATTGGTTGTCATAGGCTTCAACCAACTCATGCAAAAGGCGGTTTCCTAGATGCCGAAAGATTTGCTTCCCTCTGCCCCACAGGACGTCATGATTGGACGGCAGGTCAACCGCTCCTTCTATGGGGGGGTTCCTGCTAAGATATGCTTCTTTCTTTCTGCGCTTCTCCAACCATTTGACATGGTTGGCGAGCTCAATGCCACCATTTTCTGTGAAGGGAAACTCCTGTATAGGGATACCGAATGACATGAGCTTGTATAGCCATTCAGTGTGCGAGCCTGGGGTATATCGTGAGAGGAGAAGGTATTCATGGTTTGGCGATATCGAATGGGACACATACCATAGTGTGTCCGTATCCTAACGCGGATGACTGCCCTTGTTGCTGAAGCAAGTACAGAAAGGAGCATTGCACCGAAGAGACTGTTTGCGTTGGAGCTATAATAGTGGAGGCACCCCAATCGAAGAGGTTGATAAGTGCCAAGGGCTAGGAGTCTCATAGCCAGTTTACGATGACATTTTTGATAGCGGTCTGACAAGCCTGTCACGTTCGAAACTACTATAAACCCCTTCTTCTGAGTTTCCTCATCTTCAATTAGTGTCGATATCAAATACCAATACGCCTTCGCCTAATCACCATTAAAACAATGTTAGCCAAAACTTGGGAGTAATTTCCAATCTTTGGAGATACATTTCATTTACCATTCTCGGTATAGGGTCATTGTATGCAGCCATCGCCGGCTCTATAAATGAAGGTGTAGAAACAAATACAGCTCGTCCAATCGAATCACGGTTTGGAAGAACTTGCATGCTTCCTAACTCTAACACTCGCCTTGTTGCCTCGTCTAAATCGTCAAGTGTTATCCTTTTCGCAAGATTTTCTGTGCCTAAGACTTCCAGTTTGTGGGTGAAATAGTGGACAAGATGCGACGCTGCCATCTTTGGGTTGAACAAGGTGGATCGCAGAAAAGCTAGTCGGAATTTATTGTTGGTCACGAAATTGCACGATTGAAGCTTGGCTTTTTCGTATGCATCCCTGTCCTGAATTAAATCAATCTCGTGATCCATCTGCTCCAAGCAGCTTGCAATCATCTCTGGGGTCTCCTGTATAACATCCGAGACGCCGTGCACATCTTCGTAAACTTTCTCTCGCTCTTTCAGGGATAGCTTTTCCAACTCAGCAGCAAGAACTTTATCCACAGAAATGGGTGGGGTAGCATCCACTGGCGTATCGTGCTGAGGCTCCTTCATGCTGAATCCACAGACTTTTCACGCCCAATTTCCTTTGAACGATTTACCCAACCTCCGATAGATTCTGGTTTTTCTTTTCTTGTGTGTTCGCGGTCTCGATGGCCTTGCTTATACCAAACTACAACATTGAACACTGCAGGGCTGCGTTTCTCTCCCAGAAATGAACTGATGAAGTATAGCATCCAGCACCACCTTATAATGACCACGGTTTCGCAAAAACCATACTACGTAGTGGATCTCACTGGATCAAATGAGACCGTTTCACGATTCAATTATGCCAGTCCGCTCATGGCAATACCCCAAAATGTAGGGGGGACATGGGTTTTTGGTTGTCAGGAGCACGTCAACAAAATGGGTCAACCTTGCACAAGAATTACGTTGCAAAGTCTTTGAACTATTGCTGTTTTGTGTGCTTGCAGTAGTACTACTGCGATTACAACTTTAATTCAAATGACTTGCAAACAGGAGCGATGGCACTTCTGAGTCGAATAAGATCGATGGCGATATCATGGTTGATTGTCGCGGTGCAACACCATTTTCGACTTCATAAGAAATGACATACGGGCAGACTCTGTCATGGGACCCCCCTTTACAGTTTCTAGTAGCAAACCATATATTGGGCACGATTTTTGCTGTCATGGTGAAACACTAATTCCTACCATGCACAATAAGAAATACGAGATATTTGGTGCGATGTGCTAGTAGCTATACAGGAGGGTCCCGCCAAAACGGGAGAACTCGGTCCGTCATCCTGATGGATTTCCCCCCATAGCCTCAACTCACTGAGCTGTATTCGTCTTGTCCATTCTGAACTGTACAGTACTACAAATACATACATCTGTAATAGTGCCATGAACGTATCTCTAAACCAGAGGAGCAAACGCAAAGGGTCGACACTCTAGTGATCTTTGATGCAGGCTCTAACTTGTTAGTTCTAGGAATTATAAGATGCAACTTTCTCTATTAAGTACTTGCCTATGATCCATTGAGCATCATCCTTGGCCTCTTTGCGTCTCCTTCAGAGTTCCTCCTCTTCGCTACGATTGGCATGTTAGAATGCGTAGATCTCCTTTTCAAACCGACTGCCCGGTTTCGGCGAAACCTATGTGTCACTTTTTCCCTGGCTTCTATATTCGATACTTCCACCCACATTCCAGATTTGCTGTCAAGATTCAAAAAACGTCCAGAATAGCCCTGTACAACAGATACAAGCTGGTCCGCAAGGTTGGTCTTGCCGTCTTTTGACAGCCGATTGTATTGTTCGTCATAGGCTTCAACCAACTCATGAAGTAGGATATTTCCAGGATGCCAAAATATTTGTTTCCCTTCGCCCCAAAGGACGTCATGATTAGATGGAAGGTCGACCGCTCCTTTTACCTGGGGATTCTTGCTGAGGTATGCTTCTTTCTTTCTGCGCCTCTCCAACCATTTTATTTGATTGGCAAGTTGAATACAACCATCTTCTGTGAACGGGAACTCTTGTACCAGGATACCAAATGACATGAGCTTGTAGAGGCATTCCGTGTGGGAGCCTAGAAATGATTGGTAGATTGAGAAGAAATGTAATGTCTGGTATGACAACATCGAGTGGATCACGTACCTCTGTGTGTCCGAATTCTTACTCGGATTACCGACTTTGCAGCTGATGCGAGGACAGCAAGAAAAGGACTTGAAGAGTTGTAGCAATAGTGGAGGCATGCCAATCGGATAGGAAGGACTTGAAAAACATCTAGGAGTCTCAAAGCCAATGCACGACGGAAATTTTCATGACGGTCTGATATGCTTATCCTGTTCCACACGAATATAAACCCCTTCTTCTGAGTTTCCTCATCTTCTGAAAGCGCAGACATCGAATACCAGAACGCCCTAGTCTATATCGTCATCAAATGTTAGGGAAAAACTCGGAACGATCACTAACGTTTGAGGGGTAGATTACCTTACCATACTCAGGTTATCATAATAGCGGGATTCATAAACGACGCCCTAGAAACAACTACAGCACGTCCTTTCGAATCACGATTTGGAAGAATCTGCAAGCATCCTAACTTCAATACTCGAGTTGCCGCCTCGCCTATGTCCTCAAGGGTTATTCTTGGTTTTGAGATTTTCTCTGTCCCAAAGATATCCAGTTTGGATCTGAAGTACTGGATAAGCTGCAATGCTGCCATTCTCGGGTTGAACGAATTGCATCGCAGAAAAGCAAGCAAAAATTGTCGATTGGTCACCAAATGGGGTGATTCAAGCTTGGCTTGTTCGTATGCATCCTTGATCTCGATTAATTCGATCTCGCGATCCATCTTTTCCAAGCAGCTTGCAATCACCTCTGGGGTTTCCTGCGTAACATCCGAAACACCATGCACGTCTTCGTACACTTTCTCTCGTTCTTTCAATGACAGCTTTTCCAGCTCAGCGGCAAGGAATCTATCAACAAGAACAGACGCGGTAGAATTCCCTGGCATATCGTGCTGAGGAGTCTCGCTCATGACGAATCCATAGGTCTTCGGCACCCAAAGTCCTCCAATCTGTTCTTGGTTTCTCCTTTTTCTTTGACAGAAGAAAGAAAGAAAGATTGCTCGATTTCGTAGCAGTTCTGGTGGTTCTCTGTTGATTTTTAAAATAAGTCAGGTAAACATATTTGTTGTTCTGTGGTGCTGATCAGTGATAATCGTCTATGATGGTCGCTTGAAAACGAGATTGTTCCCGGCAGTTCTAATTATCGCCGGTGAACACGAGTATGGTTCTTTTCATAACTCTTTCATTCTATCACCATCAACCGGTGCATCGCATGGCGGTTCTCCTATAGGGAGAACATTCGACTTTCGAGTTCTCGGCATTGATTGCGTGGGGTGGCGTCTAGGAACCCAACAGTTCATTTGCATGTCACTGTGCAGTGCTTTTTTTGCCCCCCAAATCCTACAGTCAGACAGACTGGGAGAACCTGCGAATATATATAGTAGTATATACTTCTTGTTCCATTATGACTTCTTGTTCCAATATGACTTCTTGTTCAATTATGACTTCTTGTTCCATTGGGGTTGCTCAAGATGACGTCACGGGGATTGGCCTCTTGGGATACTCCGAGGTGGCGCAACATGGCCGCTCACGTTTGTGGTGGTATCGCAAAAAATTTGTTTCTATCATACTTGCATTTGCTGCCAGTTGGCTTCGTTTGAAGTATCAGAAAGCTACAAGACTAGTTGGAGGCTATTGGAGATTTGATTGGATCATACTAGTCGAATTCTGGCTACTCTAACTAGGTTCATTAACAAGTTGTTTTAGAGGATAACAGCAAGGGCAGAGGATACTTGTTAGCTTTCTCAAGCCTTTGATAACCCCTTCAAATGCAAAAGCACTCATTGGATCGGCTTGGTTCGGTGTTCTTCAGATAATGTTGACATCTTTGCATCACTGCTGATAACGGTCGAAACCGCCGATAACGTCAAGTCATCAACAGAGTTTGAAAACAGCTTGCGGGACGTTGTTGTTCATGTTCTTCAACCTGGAGAGGAAAAGTTGGCGTCTTGTTGGAGACCTGATTTGTCTGTAATACGCGGCAGGTGAACATACAACAATAGGTCTGTAGCTAAAGAAAAGCTAATACTCATACAAGCATCTATCCATCTACGATCCACTGCAGCTTTTCCGCGACCGCTTGCCGCCTCCATCAGTTCCGTTGTTCGTCCAGGATGCGATCGACTCGGTAGAATGCGCAAATCCTCCTTTCATATCCAATGCTCGACTATGTCGAAACCTATGCGTCACCTTTTCCCTAGCCTCTACACTTGATACTTCCACCCACATTCCAGATTCGTTGTCGAACTTCAAAAAACGCCCAGAATATCCGTGTACAACAGCTACAAGCTGGTGCGCAAGATTGCTCCTGCCTTCTCTTGGAAGATGATTATACTGGTCATAATAGGATTCAACCAACTCGTGCAGTAGGCGGTTTCCGGGGTGTCGATGCTTCCCTCGGCCCAATAGGACATCATGTTTGGAAGGGAGATCAACCGCTCCTATTATCTGGGGATGCTTACTGAGGTATGTTTCTTTCTTTCTACGCCTCTCCAACCATTGTATTTGATTGGCGAGCTGAATACAACCATCTTCTGCGAACGGAAACTCTTGTACAGGGATACCAAACGAGCCGAGCTCGTACAGGCATTCAGTGTGTGAGCCTAGAAAAGATTGAGTGAGGAAAAGGAATGAAGTATAAAGAATGACGATATCGAGTGGATCACGTACCTCTGTGTGTCCGAACTCTAACTCGGATTATCGACTTTGCAGCTGATGCAAGAACGGCAAGAACTGGACTTGAAGAGTTGTAGCAATAGTGGAGGCATGCCATTCGGATAGGAAGGACTTGAAAAATTTCTAGGATTCCCAAAGCCAATGCACGACGAAAATATTCATGGCGGCCTGATATGCCTATCCTGTTCCACACGAATATAAACCCCTTCTTCTGAGTTTCCTCATCTTCCGAGAGTGCAGACATAATATACCAGAAAGCCTTTATCTATATCGTCATCGAATGTTAGCGAAAAACTCGGGACGATCACTACTGTCACGCAACGGTCACATCCTGACACCGTTTGAGGAGCAGTCCACCTTACCATACTCAGATCATCACAATCGGCCAAAGCGGGATCCATAAACGACGCCCTAGAAACAACTACAGCACGTCCATTCGAATCACGATTTGGAAGAATTTGCAAGCGACCTAACTCCGACATTCGCGTTGCTGCCACTCCTATGTCCTCTAGGGTGATACTAGATCTTGTGAGTTTCTCAGGCCCAAAGATATCCAGTTTCTTGCGGAAATATTGGACAAGCTGCAAGGCTGCCGACTCTGGGTTGAACGAAGTGGATCGCAGAAAAGCAAGTCGAAGTTTTCCGTTGGTCACGCAATCGAATGACTGAAGCTTGGCTTGTTCGTATGCATCCTTGTCCTGGATTAAACCGATCTGGTGATCCATCTGTTCCATGCAGCTCGCAATCAACTCTGGGGTCTCCTGTATTGCATCTGAAACGCCGTGCACATCTTCGTAGACTTTCTCGCGCTCTTTCAGGCTTAGCCTTTCCAGATCAGCAGCAAGGATTTTGTCCACGAAATCAGCTGCTGCATTCTTTCCTGGCATGTGAGGTGTCTCGCCCATCTTGCCGAATCCGCAGATCTTTACCTCGCAACCTCCTCCGACGGGTTCATTCCACCCACCCCACATCCTCCAATATTTTTTCTCCCGTTTTTGGGTTTTGTTCTTCTTGTTGCCTGGGTGATGGCAATGCTTTTTGACAACCATCCGGCCCTTTCTGTTTTACGAAACAGGAACGTCAAAAAACAAAACCAGGAGAAAGAAGCTGCGGCACCCTGGCAGCAGAAGCCAGCGCGTGCGTGCTTGTCACATATTATTCGGCTCTATATCCGGGAGACCCAAGAGTTCCCTCCGGGTTACACAGCATCTGGGTCTGGAACCATAGCAAAATGTTCTGTTCTCCAGAAATTGGTTCTGGGGGTCTAAGGACGAAAGACAGGTCTGAAGTAAATATATTAAATTCACAATTTTATCATCACTACGTTTTCTATCAAGGTAGCTCAGAAGGTTCAGGATTCTTGGAGGCGAACAGTCGTACGGCCAGCGTCTTTTCGTGATTCTGAAACTATATTAAAAAATGCTGAGTTCGTGCACCCATACAAGCGTGTCTATCCTCCTTCGGCTGTCAGAGACGAACCTTTCATTCATGCTGTCTCTATGCCCAAGGCCAATAGCACTGATGGCCCTTCTGATGCTGCTCTGAGTGCTCGTGGGGACATTTTGATCTGCAACATGTTCAGCAATGGATCTGAGACCATCATTGATGTCTCCCTTGTCCAGGTCAATGCTCCATCACACTTGAGCGCGGAACCACTCAATGTTCTTTGCACTCACGAAAAGACCAAGAAGAAGAAGTACCTGAAGGCTTGCCTTCAACAGCATTGTTCTTTGTTCCTTTCGTGGTGTCAACGGATGGGCTCCTTGGTCCAGAAGCTCAAATGTTCAAGAAGAAGCTTGCGGCTGATCTTTCGGTCCGCTGGGATCAACCCAAGTCGGTGGTTACCAACTTCATCCATGCTCGCCTTGGCATTGCCATTCTTCGCGCTACTCATCGTTGTATTCGTGGTCCTCAGTTCCCTGCATCTAAGATGAGTCAACACATTGAATGGACAGGTCCCTCTGGTCTTGCTCTCTTCTAGGTTTCCTCAATTTTTTCCCTCGAATCCATCCTTCCATTTTATCCTGGCAGAGAAAAAATTGAAACAGCTAGTTATTTCTGGAAAAAAATCCTGCAATGGCGGACTTTTCAGTGTGTCATATAACAGGCCAGGCTTCGCTTCGCGTGGCACAACACAAATTCGGTCTCCGAATTGACTAGTTAAAATTTCATAGTACTCTGTTTTTCAAAAAAAAAAAGAGCTTGCAAAAGTGATTGCTCAGATGGCCAGATTTGAAGTAGCGGGAAGCACGGTCGAAGCATCCCTCACTGGCTTTTCCATTCTTGCAAAATCATCAACACGTGCAAGACCAAGTTCTTCTACAAAATGATCTCTGTTGCATGGACGGGAGCCCTGGATTTCAAGATCTCGGTTGATGAGTCAAGAAAATCGGTATCAGGCGGCGTTGGAGAGGCCATAAGGAGCATCCAACCAATTCAATCCTTTCCTCTCGGCAGTCTACAATCCCGGCCACTTCAACGACATTCGATTGTGTTGCCATGTGAGAGATAGCGATATTCACATTTGACAACAGGTATCTTTTTGATGGTAGCATTCCAGGGTGGTTTGTTGTTTATCCAACAATTATTCATGCAACTTGGAGGGCCATTTTGTTGTCGGTGTCGATTGAGTGTTCTTATACTGGTTGCGTTTCCGGACTTGGCAACTATTAAAGTATTGCCAATATGAACTGAGTGGCAGAATTTTCAAGTGAAATCCTTGTTGTCGACAATCGGCACGTCGGCCGTTTCGGAGGCTTTCATCTGCGGAGTCCGTTTTGGGCATTGATTTTCTATGCCTTGAGACATTCACCAAAGATTGCAAATCGGGGACATACTCTGCAGTATCCTGTCCGCTTCAACCTCTACCGCAAGCTCAATCAAGCTGCTGGCTCCGTCCACATTGTGGATTATTCTATTCCTAGAGGTCATATCAAGCCCAATATTAAATGTTTCTGCCACCATGGGCCGAGTCTTCCTAAGTATTGGAGGATATCGCAGAAGCGGTAAATAAGCTATGATTAACTTTATGTTTGAAAAGTAGGAGTTTCCTATCGCTGATGGTCTGCCGTCGGTCATTTTCTTCAACTTAGAACTTGGAGACCCGATTTGTCTGCAATACGGACAGGTGAATATAGTACAGCAGTAGGCCTGTAGCTACAACGTACACCATCCATCTAAGATCCACTGAACATCATCCGCGACCGTTTGCCGCCTCCATCCGTCCCCTTGTTCGTCCAGGATGCGATCGAGTCGTTCGAATGCGTAGAACCTCCTTTCAAACCCAATGCTCGGCTGTGGCGAAACCTATGCGTTACCTTTTCCCTAGCTTCTAAACTCGATACTTCTACCCACATTCCACATTCATTGTCGAACTTCAAAAAGCGCCCAGAATAACCATGTACAGCGCCTACAATGCGATCAGCAAGCTTTGTCTTGCCATCTTTCGAAAGCC
>JAAMXS010011549.1:0-11015 GCA_019693525.1 Cylindrotheca fusiformis | reverse complement strand
ATATGGCTATTTTGTATCGAACGACCATCCATTCAGAAACTAAAACCTGTGATTGTAGTTTGCAAATAAGCCCTCTATCATCGCGGATTGAAAACAATCAAATCATAGACGAAATGCAAAGTTGTCTCCTTGCCCCCGAAGGACTCCCTCAAATGAGGGGAGCCATAGCGAGCCCCTTCCAAGAAAATGGAATGAAGAAGAAGCAGGGAAGATGTCCTTTTCATGTCCTCCGATCTGTCCGAGGAGTCGCCACGTAGTTTCCTTAGTTCAAGGGACACCATGACGTATGAGGTTTTCTAGGAACTGCCATTTTCATTTAAGGCATAGCAGGTAAAAAAGAGCCTCTAATTCCGTACGTAAGCGAACCGTGCGAGGTCTTTTGCCAATTCTCCATCCTCATTTCGATCACTTTCCATTTCTGGTCCCATTGTTCACCGTCTCAGTATGACGAAGCGAACGATTGACGATGACGCTCCTGAGGTCCTGAAACAAAGCCTCCCGTTACCACCATATGGTCTAGGAAAAAAGAATGAAGTCAGCTCATCACTGGAATGCGGGAGAATCAGTTCAATACGTGGAAAACGCCCACGGCATTGTGTCGTCATTTCTCCTGATGCTACACCACTGGTAGCTCTGGCAGACGACGATTTGACCTCTTCCAGCCCTCCTTCGAAAGGAGGAGTTGCCTTGGTTTTTGAAGCAGCTCCTCTGCATGTAAACACAAGGCTGCACAAGGAACGTCCGAGTCGGATAGCCTGCATACGAAACTCGTTGCAAACGGCCGGAGTCTTGGATTGTTGCCAGATTTTGGAGGACGACCATCGTCAAAAGTTTTCAAACGGGCAACATGAAAGAATGTTAAAGATTATCGAAAGCGTGCATTCAAAAGGGTATATCAAACGATTGCAAAATGTACGGAATTGTTCCTGTCTGCAAGATGAAGCAGATCAGTACGACTCGGTCTACCTGACTCCTTATTCTTGGGATAGTGCCGTGCAATCCGTCTCCTCGCTGTGCCAGCTGATCGATCAAGTCCTTAGTCCCAAGGTAGAAACAAAGTATGGATTTGCATGCATTCGGCCACCAGGTCATCATGCCTCAATGAGTTTAGCGAACGGATATTGTCTTGTCAATAATGTTGCGGTGGCGGCCCAGTATGCTCTAGATCACTTTACTCAACATCAACAACAACAAGGGCGACCACCGCGAATCGCCATTATCGATTGGGACGTGCACCATGGCGACGGGACACAGGCTATCTTTTGGAACAATCCAAACGTATTGTATACGTCCATACATGTTCAGCAGACCTTTCCCTACGTTCCGGGATCTACTGCCAAGAATGTTGGTGGTCCCAATGCCAAGGGAAAAACAGTGAATATCCCTTGGTCCTCGAACGGCATGGGCGATGGCGAATATTTAGCAGCGATGGACGCAATGCTATTGCCCATTGTCAATGAATTTCAGCCAACACTGATTCTGATCAGTGCTGGATTTGATGCTGCTGTAGGAGATGTTGGGAAATGCAACGTCACTCCCGATGGCTTTGGTCAAATGGCACGACAAGTCTTGAAAACTGCCAAGCGTATGGATTGTCCAGTCGTAGCATCCCTAGAGGGCGGATATCGGCATTCTGTTTTGGGAGAATGCGTAACGAAAGTTGTACAAGCCATGGAAGAATTTGCATCCAAAGAACAAGAAGAATTGCCGTCACCACGACCCGAATCATCAATACCAGACCCATCTTTGCTGGAGGATATTTGTCCCATTGCCGCCAAGAACATTCGAGCAGCCCGAGAAGTACAAAGTCCATACTGGTCGTGCTTTTCGAAATAAGGTGTGGAGACTCTAGTGTGTTATTTTAATAAACAAGTGTCTACTGGTAAAAGCATATTTTGGATTCTTCTTTAGGCCGCTTTGAGCACAACAAGAATTTCAGTTTGACAATTCATTTTCTGATGAACATCATTTCCCCACCGTATCAACTCGGCCGCGACAGGACCTTTGATTGGAACTAAACCTCGTTGTTTGGCTTTATAAATGATGTGAAGAATATCAGTCCCAAGGTCCGCCATGTAACCCGAACGGTAGTCTTGTAAATATAATCCAGAAGGGCCTCTTGGGATATAAATCACTCCAGCCACATCAATGTCCCCTTCGTCATTCTTCTGCATCCGCTCCGCCGCTTCAACAATGGCATTCGATAGTTCACTCGCCATGATCTCGCAATGATACATTTTCATTCAAGTTTTTCAGATAATGAGATTCAAGTCTTGGAGATTGCTGGGTTTAGTTGTGATATTGGTGGATTGGGTTTAGTTGTGAAACCTGTCGGCATTCTTGTAACGGCTGTGTCCGTTAGCCGTATATCCACTCCATCCACGGGCTACTATGATGTGTGTGTCACGCCTCCTTGCAACGTTGCCCCAACTAACTTTACAAACAAAAACCAGTGTCCTAGTATAGTCAACGGGATGTGCTATATCACATTATTCGTACTCTATAGTAATATGATAGGAAAGAAAGTTCTTTTTTCAGTCTTTTAAGAAATAAGTGTGGTTTGCCGTTCGGCAACCTTTTATGTTGACGGCTCAGTTTGGCAAGAAATAATGTGTGTGATTCAAGGTTTAGTGGATTGGGTTTCGTGGTTGTGTATCAAGTTTAGTGGCTGGAGGTTTTGTTGTGAAAGTAGTCGGCATTCTTGTAACGGTCGTGTCCGAACGACGTATATATCTACATCGCGGCCAAACCAGCAGGAATGGCCATGTTGTATGTGTGACACACGGAAGCTACCCTTGCAACGTCTACCATCTATGATCCTCGAAATCGTGAACTCATCGTGGTGTTACCAAGAACAACCAGGGACCGATAGTGTACTAGTAGGTAACGCGATGAGCTATATCATTATATCGCACTAGTACTAATAATAGTCGTCGTGTTGTAGAAGATGTTTTCAAACTTGAAAAAGTGGGGTTTGCCTATCAAAACCCGACCTTTGGTGTCGACCAACAAGTTCTATTAACGGCCTCGTCCATGGCGGCCTGGTCCACCAAACATACCTCCAAAGCCTCGTCCTCGGCCATCAAACAAACCTCCTGGCCCTCCTCGACCAAACAATCCACCAGGTCCTCGACCAAGTCCACGACCGAGTCCTCGACCAAGTCGACCCAAAACATGTCCAGGCCCATGATGGTGGTGGTGGTGATGATGATGGCGTCCTGAATGGTGAAGCATGGATCCAGCTACGGCACCGACTCCCATTCCAGCAACGGCTCCTACACCCATGGCTGCTGCAGTTGACATTTTTCGGTCGCCATCTTTCGTGGTACCCATGTTGCCTTTGGCATTGTTGTTTCCGGAGGAGGAGGAGGAGGAATCCGGCGGCATTCCAGATGCTTGATAGGGCATATTTGGATCGTAATTGTTGGACGAATACGATGGATCTGTTGTTGTTGCCTGGTAGGATTGATGCGCATTTGGATCATAATTGTTGGAATATGACGGAGGCCCTGCTGCTGCGGATTGCATTCCATTGTTGTTGTTGTAGGTAACAGAATTGTCATTCCCAAAGTTCCTATTTGCATCATAGCTATTGTATGCGGATGATTCAGGAGGCGCGGATGGTTGGGGTGGTGCCATAGTATTAGGTTGGTAGGGCTGAGGCGGCGCTGATTGGTAGTAGGGTGAAGCGGATGTTGCTGTTGGCTGATCCATTGGAATTGCCTGGGCCATGGGAGGATATTGATTCACTTGAGCTGACTGGGACGTTGGGTACGGATGTTGGCCATTCAATGTCGAAGCTTGTGCCATTGGGTATTGATTGTAACCATCATTGCTGTTGTTGTTGCTGGTATTAGCATAGTTGCTGACTTGCGATGGATAATCATCGCCAGATGATGGTGAGACGTAGGTTGAATTTGTGGCTGTCGCTGTCGAAGTGGGTGTCGATGAGGTTGGCGGGTTGTACGTCATAACCTCCTATATTTTTATTAAACGATACTTGGGCAGAGATAAGATTCCTAATGAAAGGTCGGCAAAGCTTTCTGGAACAGATTCTGGGATTGCAATGGCGACTCCAATTACAAAATTGAAATGATCGGATCATTTGGACCAATGATCAGAGCATGCCATTGTCTTGGCGAACAACGTCATTGTCTTGGCGAACAACATACCACACGTGTCCGACCCATAAAGGCTGATGTCGGTACGACACTTACGGGACATCCCTTTGACGTGGAATCTACAGCAATTGCACACACACGCGGCAATGAAGAAATCTTGCGAAAATTGTCAATCGTATTCTGCCATGTTGGAAACTCAGTCACACTTATCAACCCAAAACCGAATCTAGTAGTATTGTCTTCATCCCACAAAATACAAATTGGCGAAAATCACCACAACCCAAATAAATTACCATTTTACGATCCAAACTTCAAATCACAAATCACAACAATCATGATGGCATCTACCAGCGTCAACCTCACTCCTCGGCAAGCACCTCCGGAAAGTCATCACAATATTGATATGATGATATTGCAAGCCAAAGCAGAACTGAATACCAATGAACGAGAATCTCTCGTGGATAAAGCAGCAACTACTGCACCAAGACGGAATTACCGCCATCCGGCGGCAGTCTTGCGCCGGAATAACACTCCTCTTGTGGATAGCCCTGCTTCTGTTTCAAAACGAACGTACCATTTGCCAAGACATCCAGCAGATTTTATGAAATGTTGTGAATGCAACAAGAATCAAACGGTTACATGGTGTGGTCTTTCCAAACCGGAATTGCGTGGGGATGATGATACCACAACGTGCCGTGCATGCATACGGGCAGCTGCAGCTTCTACTTCTCCTTCCTCCAAGAACACAATGGACAAGAACAATATAAATGGAGACAATGAATAAGGACAGGAATGGGGTAGAAGACAATGAAGAAGAACACCAATTTTGATAGAATAAAAAAGACAATAGAGTAATTCAAACGATTCAGAAGAGGACTACTATAGGACTTTCCACTGTTTATATTCGTGCATTGTGAAATCGACCGGATCGAATACGTTCATTCACGTCGACGACCCATTCGACTCATGCTCTCCACAGAAAAGAACAGAGAGCAAAAAGTGAGAAGGAATGGAATATTTGTGACACCGCCAAGAATTCAGTCCTTCCTTTTTGATTGTTCCCCCACACCTTATACTGGCGACAGTCATCGTTGCAATCATGACGACGACGACGACGATGATGAAGCAATCATTTCGATTCCAGATGTCAATCCTACTAGGATTGTACATTTCTTTCTTTTTACTCCTTCTTGTGCTGCCATCAACGACAACTGCGATCTGTCAAGACATTCCCACCACCAACAACATGACCGGTTACGAGGATTCCGTCAAGAATCGTTCAACGTGTCAACAATGGAATGACACTGTATCGTGCTCTTCCAGCATATCATCATTGTCATGTGTGTGGGATGAAGTTTCTCAGACGTGCATTCTTCTTCCTTTTTCTCCTCACATGATGGAGGACTGCTTCATCTTGGATACGTCCACGGATTGCAACGTCATTCCTGGTTGTGAGTGGGTCGAAGACGATGATAACGACAACGATGATGATAGTGAGCAACCAGTTTGGTTGTGGTTGGCCATTAATATTCCAGTTTGGTTTCTGGGATTTTTCGTATGCACCTGCTGCTATCACAAGAAAATGAACACAGGCAACTCTGTTCTCCCCTTGACCAATAGAAGCTACAGCAATATACTTTCGAACGATGATCAAGAACAGACGGCGAATTCGAAAATGATTTTGTGGTGCTGGAAGGAAGCTTCAAGACTTATTGATCGGCATCCACCCGAGTCAATCGTAGGAGGAACTTGGATTAAATACGATGCAGCGACTCAAACTCAACTGGAAGCTGCGTATCAGAAAAGCAACAACAACAACAATGCCGACGGTGGCTCAGATTGTCAGCTGCTAAGTGATTATCGGATAGTGAGTTTTCAATTCATGATTCAGGTCAAGATAACTACAGGCTTTCAACGGAAAGTGGTCCGAATCGACCTTCGCAAGGCAATAGAAAACTATGTGTGGTGCTGGAAAGAGGTACTACCATCTTCAACAGCAACAATGTATTCACAATATTCTAGGAAGAGCAGAATACTGATAGGCCGTGATGGTTGGATCCAATTCGAGAATCACCTGAATTTGCGGTTGGAGGCGGCCTTTCAAATCGAAGGAGTTACCGAATGCACTCTGTTGGATGACGATGTTGTGGATTTCGAAACAATGCAAATGACGAACATATATACTGAGAAACAATGTAGGGTTCAGCGAATGCCAAGAATGGCCTTCGAATCAACACCTTAATAACAAAAGAAATCGGGATCGAACAGGTACTAGGCTAACTCTCAAAAAAATCCGTATCATCTTCGACCAATGCAGCAGCATCTTCAAGGACTAGTAATGTAGGAATATTCAGTAGCAAAATCGGGTGCTCTATCACCACATTTTATATGGTGCTACTTCAAACGGTGACAATCATTCTTCGAGGGGAATGAAATCTATTTTCAAATTTTGGGGACATTTGACTTCTTTGAATGAAAAGTATCTTTCATTAAAGTACTTGCTTAGTAGCTTTCTGACGATTCTGATCCCAGAAAGAACTTACGTTTTCATTTTTCTGTGTGTGAATTCATTTGGACTGTCTACTATATTTACTCGTTGTTTCTTCTTCTTCTTTTGATTGCATGCGCCTCACAAACTTCGGACAAAAATGGGACAAGAGTAAAATACTGCAAAAAAATCATGGTCAACATCATTCAAGAACGCAAGAATCTCTATTTTGAGTCGGGGCGACGGCTTCGGGAAGAGAAGTTGCGCAATGGTATCTTGTCGCTGACGTCGCAGGGATTGATCGGTCAAGATTTGAAGCAGATCTTCTGCAATTTACTGCAATCCAAGGAGGGTACCGACGAGCCCCCACGAAAGCGACAACGTGTCCAAGGAAAGGAGGCCTTCATCGCCCGATTATCACCTACATATCACATTGTTGAAGTAGATTTATCCTACAATTACAAATTGGGAGAAACCGGGATGGGCCACATTCATCTTTTGCCGGACAGAGTTCACACGCTGAATTTAAGCAATTGTGGCCTAGATCTGGATGGATTCCGTACGGTTTGCAAATTTCTAGAAACGAACAAAACTATCACGCAGATTGGTCTGGGCGATCCTTACATGAGCAACGCCAAAGCAGAGTGCGTAGGAAAAATGTTGGAGAAGAACACTACGTTGTTGGATCTTTCCATCAGGGGACTCGGAAAGGAAATCTGTCGACACCTGGGAAATGGCCTGTTAAAGAATAAAACACTGAAACGATTTGGGTATTTTCACAAATCGGACCATGAGGAATTGTCGTATTTTGCCTCGATCCTTTTGCAAGGAGGTGGGGCAGGTTTGGAGTGTTTTCGTGTCGTGACAGGCTCCTGTGGAGTTCCCGAAGAATTCGAGAGCGTGATTTCAACATGGATCGAGGTAGTACAGAAATGCGAAGGTATAAAGGAACTTGGTGTGGACCACAACAGAGTTTGGGGTCCGCATATTCACTACTGGCTGGAGCTGAATAGACTCCAGGCGAGGAAGGTAACTAGGGATGGTAAACGAGAAGCTTTCATCGAGACGCTTGAGAAGGCTTCGAGAGGAAGGAAATATGATGGCATCCAATATTTGCTCCAGAACAATGCAAGATATCTAAAGTGATGCCGCAACCTGTTCTATTAATCAAATCCTAAATCATCATAATCATTGCCTTGGAGCAGAGTTATGCAGAAATATTTTAACAGAGGAACATCTGATTATGTGAAAGTCCACTAGTTTATTAGTCGTCACTGCTTTTTTTGGAGAACCAAATGATTTTGGTGTCAGCATCATCGCCAACTCGCGGTAACAGGGGATATTTCTTGCCTGTCTTTGGATTTGGATTGAGCTGCCAAGTTCGAACGATGAGTGAGGCTGCAACAGATAGCCAAATGAGCTTGAGAGACAACAGCTTTCCTGCCAAGGGCAACACTTGCGAGTACTGGTAGGCTGCGAATGCAGCAGACGACCAGACAAAGCTCACAAACACGACAGAAGTTCCGTAACGGCGTTCTACATTGTTGATAGTATTCCATACATCACCGATGGAAAGGTGCAGCATCAAAGAAAGGATAGCTTTGTCGGCATAGGAACCAGTTGTCCTGTACACCATGGACGAAGTTACTGCTCGCAGTGGGCCGATAAGAAGCAACCAGACAATTGGAAAGACAAAGCCAGGAGGTGTCCATGTAGGCATTTTTCGTTCTGCTTGTCCTTCAATTTCCTTCGTCTTTGGGAGGGGCCTGCGGTTTGATAATGGATTGAACACTCTTGATTTGAGAGCAAGGGCATAAAATAGGACAACATTCACTGCAAACGGAACGGTTGTTGTTCTGGATACCAATTCATCAAGTCCCTTAAGAACACCAGTGATCAAGCCCATTTGAACTACCAGTGCAACCACGTATTTGCCAAGAGTCTTGAAACTGATACCTTCATTCCCGCCATCGCCATCGACAGATGAGTTGTTTTCCTCTCCCGTGCTAGAAGCCAACTGAGTCTGGGTGAATTTCATCTTCGAAGGTATATTCGACGAGACGGCGGCCAGATGCGCCGCTAGTGGCTGCTTTGTAGTCATCGTATACCGGCTTTGCGTGCCTACTCGTCTCGAAGCTGCAAGTGGAAAGCCATCAACTTGGCTGTCGTGGAGACACAACAGCAGTACAAGACTCCAACAAACTACTACCTTTCCGGGGGTACCTACTAGGCTATGTACACGATTCATGTTGTAGGAAATGGGCTTTGTTCACTTTTTCAATCAATGGCAACGCTTGCTTTCTCGATGATTACTCTAGTGGTGTTTTCGGTGTCGTCATTGAGCTGGAATGAGGATTTTGGTTTTGTATCTTTGAAGACATGGCTTCAATTTGATGCTCTCACAAATGTAGAGAATCTTCACAGGTGGTGTCAGTTCTTTTGACTCGTTTGATTCAATCAGTTTGAATTCGAACTTTTTAGCCCAATGAGAGTGCCAACCTGAATTCGGAACAGGACATACTCGGTGTTTACCGCTTACTACCCTTTGATAAGCCGACGATTCTCTCTTTCTGTCATCGGAACACGTCTTTCAGCATTTGACGATCCCCGCAATGCCTTGATCATCACAGCAATGACGCACAATCTCTCTCTGCTGCTGCTGATTCCTACTGAAAAACTTGAAGATGGGAGAGTTTACAGTGGAGGTCGCGCAATGAATATAAGCACGATCAGATTTTCAAGACTCGATAGATGCACAGCCATTGTATGCCTGTAGAGCAGAAAGCGAGTGGTAGGCAATCCAAATGGGCAGGAAGAATCTACTGCTGTATTGAATGAGATGATGAATGGGAAGCATGTCCATTTATTTCTGAAACCTATCGCCCAACGGACCACCAGCAATGACTGAAACCAAATCTGGTCCACTTTCAACCTTTCTCTATCATTGAGTATAGTTTACGAGCCCCGTGTATCAGCTGAACAGAGTTTCTAGATTGTCATGGTGCGGACTCTTCAAGTGCTGGATTGAGAAATGAAGCATTCAAGTGCTAGGGGAACTTGCTTTGTTGCAGCCTGTGTCTCCCCATCGTTGTAGGAAGCCATCGACGCGAGCGAAACATTGATCAAAATCCCAACGAACGGCAACTATACAAGCACCACGAGGAAAGACGATTGCGTTGCAGAGAATCACCCGAAGTGTTGCAATGAACCTATCAGTAGCACCGTTGGTACAACCGCAATTGATATTCCCTGGATTGTTGATCTAGTCTCAGAATAATGAAAAGAAGTAGTGAAATGAAACAATTCTTTATAAATTACAAAAGCCAAGGATGAGACTCTATCACCTCTGTGCATTGGATAGGCTACCAATGACAGTTTTTGATTGACAGCATGACGAGCTTGAGGATTCTTGCTCTTCGTTGGTATTCAGCAGGTCGAGTAATGCAGACGCCGTGCTGACATCTCTTGATACTATGTCCTTAGATGCCTCGTGTGCAGTCACTTTATAACAGTCTTTGAAAAGCATGTATGCAGTTTGGGATCCCCTTCTGAGTGGCTTTCTCCTTCTGCTCACTGCTCTGTCGTTCGCACGAATCTGCTCCTGTCTGAGTTTTTGTTTCGCTTGTTTGGCTACAGTTGACAGTAGCTTTGACTTCTCATGTTTTGCAACTCCCATATTTCAATAGATTCTCAATATAATGACCGATAACAAATGAATCGTGCTAGACTAGATGATGAGTGTTGTTCAGGTGTCTGATAATGTTTTGTGAGCAGTTCTCAGAATCATGACCTGTGTTTCTTTCCTGTTCCTTCCATTTAGCTAGGGAAGGTCATTTCGAAAACGCCCTTCACGTTTCCTTGGATCAGACTTAATTCACCCTTCTGCATGCCAATGCCGAGAGCTGATTAAAGTTTTCCACAAAGAATGGACACCTACTTCCAAGAGGTGAGTTTTTTTGCCGTTTGACACTTCTTTACTCACAAGGCGTGTTTGATGTTTCGTGAAAGTTCGAAACTATTGGTCATAATGCTTCTTGTGCGAACACGTGTGGATCGATATTTGTCTCCGATCAGCCGTGCGTTCAACGCCCATAACGCGTAAATGAGTCCCTTTCGTGCGAATGACCTTAATTCAGTTCTTGTCATTCTGTCGTGGCTATCGGCCGGGAGAGTACCGCCCCCAACGAAGTGACCAGAAAATCGCTCACAGAACTCCGACACCACAAAAGAATCCTAGACGGAGAATTTTGAGGTGTCATGGGGAATCATAGTAAGAGCGAGAAAACGTTTCGATGCCATTTCCAGTCCACAACTAATGCCCACTCGTCGAGAAACAGAATGACCTCTTTGAGTCGGGCATTTTCTTGTCTTGTTGATTGTAGTGTCGAGTGGTGTTTCAAACTATG
>JAAMXS010011536.1:0-12552 GCA_019693525.1 Cylindrotheca fusiformis | reverse complement strand
CCGAAATTTCTCTCCCAAGAGTATTGGAGGGGGAACACCAATGGGAAGGCCTTGCTATAGAACGAAACCAAGCTGGAGCATCTGGACTTCGGGGAAGCAATGATGCCTCTTCCTTGACTGTGCACATGACACTCGATACACCTCCAGAAGTGTGGTCTTTCTCGGTTCATGAAGGTCGCCAGATTGGAGAGTTGATCTTTCCTGAGTGTGCTGGCAATTAGAAGGACGGTCTAGCGTGTGGCTACGTTTACCGCAGTTTGTCTTGTATAATGTATAACTGAAAATATTTTTTTCTTGATTGAGAGCGGAATCGTTCCAGGATGATGCGATACGTTTTCCTCATTTTCTCGACATCAGCTGTCGTCGACTTCCGCGGACTTAGGTGCAATGTGCAATAGCGCTCGGTGATCATTGGAAATCGTGTTAGTCCTCTCACATTGGTGCATCTAGCATCACTGTTCTATTGATGGACATCTGATTTGATACCTCCAACACTTCAATTGACTTCACCTAGTTCTCGAGTTAAATTCGAAAACAACTGTTTCTATGGAGATTTGCAATTTCATGCCTACGATATTACCCCGCGGAAATGTCATCGTACGAGAGATTAAAATAGTGATGTCATAAATCACAAAGCACTTGGCAGATCTCCTCTCATTCACATTCTGGCATGGAGGAATAGCAAAGTAGAACAATACAAGTCTCCTAGCCACTCAAAGCAAAGGCAATAAAATCACGATGTAGCCACCTGATCGTAGCATTGCTCTATGGATGAGCTCAATGCAATTCGGAGAACAGAGCAGCACCAAAAACAGTGTTGATGTCTCAACAGATTTTGGCCACACTCCTTTGTCAGCCGCTTGCAGAGAATGAAAATCGTATGTCTTGCCCCGATGAATATTGGCTGACTTGGGCCGCAATTAATCTCGCTTCCAGGTAGCACAAGAGCTTTTTATCGGATCCATGAGTTTGAATGCACTGATATCATAGGCCCAACATGATGTATTGTCTGTTCGTCTTCGCACAGGTTCCTTGTTACCGCATCTTTTCAATCTCACCAGTTGTGTTGTAATTCTCAAAGATTAGTCGATCACGCAACTCCTTGTTCTTAAATGAGTAGGCAAAGTAATGCCAACCTCTCGCCCGTCGTTCGGGAGTGTCAAGAGAGTAGAGGCGAGCCCGTTTTACATCGCCCAGATATGCAGCCAAAGTGGCGAAGGTTGATTCTCTGACAGCAATCACTTCTCTCTTCGCCTTCAGCAAGAAACAGAAGTCCTCAACACCTGTTTGGTTGTCTATATATCGGGCTTCAATTCCCTTAGTATAGTTCAATGCTTTCATGTACTTCCCTGCATTCTGCTGAAAGCGACTAACAATGGCTACTTTCTCTCCCGATGTGTAGTTTGCAAAGAGATGGTTTGCAGTCATGTTCGGATCCATCTCTTCGTACCCGAGCCTTATTGCATTTTCCGGCATTTCAACGACATAGTTCCTAAAGTGAAAGACAGTCTCGTCCGGCTTCGGAGTCTCTTTGCAAATCGACTTTGTGTCTACCTCAAGAAACGCTTTCAGCTCATCATACATCAAATCCCAGCAATAAGTACCAGCCAATGTATTGGCGTAAACATGTGGAATGGAAAATTCGGCACCCAATGGATTAACAGGGCGATCCATGTACCATGTTTGATTCAGAAGTTGTACAAGATCCAGGTAGCATCGCTCCGTTGTGCATTTATTTTGCATACCCAGCACTGTTGGGTTTTTGATATTGGAAAGATCAAGCTTTTTCGTAGATTTCAACCGCCTCAGCCATTGCAGTTGCTGCTTTCGAGCTTGTTCAAATTCCTTGGTGTTTCCCTTTCGAAAGTCAAAAGGTCGTGTTTTTGGAAAGGCTGCTTTCGTCGATCGCATCGCATTCTGCCATTTAGGGTTTTCCTGCGCCCTTAGAATGATTTCGGCCCCGAGACCAAGCTTTTTCTCAATCAGATGTTTTATGCAAAAGCCATTGGCCATCTTGAACACATTATTTCCCATCTCCCCACTCAGTTGAACTACAACCGAAACGACATGATTTCTCCCAGCACTTTGGGGGGCAGCAGATGCATTTTTTGCAACAGAGCTCTTGTCACTTGATGACGTGCGATTCGGGAGTCCGCCCACTGGAATCTTTCTCTCATGCTCTTTGGCATCCAATACCCTCTTGGTGGCTACTGTTGTGCTTTCCCAATCGAAGACAAGCGACAGAAACACCAGAGCCGCCAAAACTCCAGCCTGGGTATACCTCGTCCACATTCCGAGTATAGTCTTTGCAAACAAGTACTGTAAGATGAGTATTTGACCACCAGCAGACGTCATGAAGAGAAGTTGGAATCATCTTCATTAATTTTCTCGAAAGACAGCGTATAGTGCGATTATCTTCATATACCATTCATCATCATATAAGAAACGAGGCTTGTCACAATGGGGTCATTCACGGATGCGAAACCTAGGAGACGTTTCTCACATGTTTTAGGAGTAACGCACCTTAGATTTCCTTTAATTAGTGTGCCTTCAAGATATCTTTTACACCATATAACTTTGAGGACCTAACTTGCCCATTCAACACATGTGGGGGGCTTATATTTCATTCACGGATGAGAAACTTTGGCGTTCGCGATATGATGACGACCCTCAATATCAGTTCTTTAACCATTGTTGATCACGATATGGTTCTTTCAGGATCTTTCTCCAGAATCTCCTTTAAGCAACATCTTACTCGCGTTCGGAGAAGCGTATACGACAACGAAGTCTTCCAATCCGTGACTGAAACCATAAGTGCTGCGTTTCCATATATGTCAACAATCTAATCGTTTCGTTTCGATTGTGCTTTTTCGCATGATATGATTCCATTTTTTCCCCTCCCTCTTCCCGCAATCTCATAAATACTATCTAGTAATACAGTAATAAAAAACAAATCTTTCTACATTTCTCAAGGGTGATAATGACAATGAAACAGATTACAATGGTAAGGTCAACTTCTGCTGTACTCTTGACTCTTGTTGCACTCCTTCCCCATGTGCAAGGTGGGGGAGGGTGCTATGGTGGCGGGTGTCCTGCCAATGGCGGTTATGCAGAAACTTGCAGTGAACAACAAGACTGTATCACCTGGGAGGTCAATCTTATGGAGTCTGATGATTGCCAACTTGGTGGAAGGTGTCCGGTCCAAGTATGTCTGGTTGTTGATGTTTCTCTGCCGAGTTGCAAATGCACTCCCAAGTTTGATAGAGTCTGTGATAGTTCCGATGCCAACGGCTGCCCTCAGAAGGACTATAATAACCGGCCTTTGTTTCTCAGCGATGGATACAATACTGGTGACATTACAATGTGCCAGATTGGAACGCCTGGAGAGTGGCTTGCTTGGGTTCTCCAAGATGGAAATGATTGGAACGACGAGTATCAGCAGATGGATTCGTTCAAGTGGAATGATGATAATCCCGACTGTTCTGCTACCATTTCGTGCCAGAACCGTAAGTACAAATGCAAGTGGAGCTCCTGTGATGAAAAGTACGCAAGGACATGGTTGTTTAAGGTTCCAAACGATGAGGGTGGGTCCTGTGATATCTGCTCAGCGCCTCCCACCTCTGGACCCACATCCTTCCCTTCGTCCTCGCCCACATCCATCGCGCCACCACCACCATCACCCATTTCGGGATCCAATGGTGATCCTCACTGTAAGTACCTTTGGTCCTTTACCCATTATTATTAGCAAAAGACCCACTCTCACCGTTGCCTTCGCTGTCTTGGATTCCAGTTAAGACCTGGAAGCAAGAACACTTCGAGTACCATGGACAGTGCGATCTGGTCCTTACTCGGGATCCTGAGTTCGCAGACGGACTTGGACTAGATGTTCACATTCGAACCAAGCTTGTTCGGTTTTGGAGTTATGTCAAGAGTGTGGCCATTCGGCTGGGAAATGATATTCTCGAAATCGAAGGTGCCGCTGAGCCGGAATTTGGAGTGACCAACTACTGGATCAATCTGGAACCAGTTGGTGAGCTGACGACTTTGGGCGGATTCCCAGTGACACATAGTATCATTACCCGGACCAAGAGGAAGTTTGAGATTGATTTGAGCTCGAAATACCCTGGACAAAAGATTGTCGTTTTCGCGTTCAAGGAGTTCCTCAGAGTCGACTTTGACAATGGATCCGCGGAGGCCTTCGGCAATACAGTGGGTATGCTTGGAAACTTTACTACAGGACAGACGCTTGCACGAGATGGAGACACTGTGATGGATGACTTCACACTGTTTGGAAGCGAGTGGCAAGTTCTGCCTTCCGAAAACATGATGTTCCATGAAATCTCCGACCCCCAATTCCCCAAGAAATGCATCGAGCCCGAGGATCCTCGGGGACAACGACGCCGACTGGATGAGAATGGTCTCCAAGAAGAAGAGGCAGAGAAGGCGTGTGCTGGAATCTCAGATCCGTTGGATCGCAAGGACTGCGTGTACGATGTGTTGGCTACACAAGATATCGACATGGCCGGTGCCTACTAGGGCTTCATCAGTGGCTGAGAAATAATCACACAATTCAATGACTCTACTCTGTACAGTTGCATAAGGAGCGAGTGATCACTTTCTTGTCTACGTTAAAAACAATATAGTTCAATCGTGTTCCATCTGTTTTGACATGCTGCAACCGGCTTGGACTGTGAACGATGTGTTGGCTACACAAGGTATCGACATGGTTGGTGCCCACTAGGCTTCATTGGTGGCTAAGAAATCATCACACAATTCAAAGACTCTACTCTGTACCGGAGCACAAGGAGCGAGTGAACAGTTTCTTGTTTACGTTGACAATACTATAGTTCAATCGTGTTCCATCTGTTTCGACTTGCTGCAACCAGCTTGGGGCTGCTCACACGCACAACGACTTCGAACAAGTTTTAAACCTTTACTACTTTACTACTCCCCAATGGACTTTATAAGAAGCTAATGCAATTCTGTGACATTTCCAGTCTTACCCAATATCTCTAGAGCCAGACCGCGTCTATTTCCTTCGTACGAATCTGACCTCAAGTGCTAGCCTAGGAGGTTGATTTTCTTCACTTCATGTCGAAGTGTCGAATGATATGTTTGGATACACAACTATTTGTTGATAACCGCTTTTTTTCTATTTTGCCTTGAAGTCGAAACGAGGAAGCAATCATGTAGGTATGAGTTGTACCATTCCTTGATTGACCATTCCCACTGTCAAACTCGTTATCCGTAATCCGTGTCAACATACAAGTCTCGTTAAAATACTCAAGAACTGTACTCCCCCAAGACCGTTCGTCCAAGATCTCATATATATCTTGTCAACATACATGCCTCCCTGCAACAGAGTAGTTTTGTTACTATTTCGAGTGATTGTGCTTGAGAACCTAAGACATTTCCTCCAAATTCCCACAATTTAGTACAACATACAAGCCTTAATTCGAGCTTGTTTACTAGGCAAGCTCTTTCGTGGTCTCTCGATATGGTTACTGACTTACAGTTGAGATAAATGTACCTTTAAAACAATAGATTTCTACTATTACTATTCTGTATCATTATTTGTTTTCAAGCATGCACTCCCGCAAGACCACTTTGCCAAGAAGACCATCACTCCCCCAAGACCAGCACTCCTCCAAGCCAAAATAAACTACTACCATAAATCTGCCAGTATTTATTAGTAGTATCAATGCACGACCGACTTCACTTATAGTAGGTTCTTTTCGGAGCAATATATCTGAAATAAATTTGCCAGAAACGGATCCATCGATTCGTATCTCCAAGAAAACCACTCATCACAACAGTTCACCTCAATACGCATAAAATTCACTCCGAAAGAAATCTAGGTGATGATGATAGTGAATCAGATTACAATGGTAAAGTCAACTTTTGCTGTACTTTTGACTTTTGCTGCACTCCTTCCCCATGTGCAAGGTGGAGGAGGGTGCTATGGTGGGGGGTGTCCTGCCAATGGCGGTTATGCCGAAACTTGCAGTGAGCAACAAGACTGTATCACCTGGCAGGTCAATCTTATGGAGTCTGATGATTGCCAACTTGGTGGAAGGTGTCCGGTCCAAGTATGTTTGATTGTTGATGTTAACCTGCCGAGTTGCAAGTGTGCTCCCAAGTTTGATAAAGTCTGTGATAATTCCGATGCCAACGGCTGCCCTCAAACGGACCATACTGGATCTCCTTTGTTTCTCAACGATGGGGTCAATACTGGTGATATTACAATGTGCCAGATTGGAACGCCCGGAGAGTGGCTTGCTTGGGTTCTCCAAGACGGAAATGATTGGAACAGCGAGTCGCAGCAGATGGATTGGTTCAAGTGGAATGATAACAATCCGGACTGCTCTGCTGCTACCTACTGCCAGAACCGTGCTTACAAATGCCAGGGTAGTTCCTGCGATAAGAAATACGCACGGACATGGTGGTTCAAGATTCCAAATGATGAGGGTGGGTCCTGTGATATCTGCCCAGCGCCTCCCACCTCTGGACCCACAACCTCGCCTTCATCCCTCCCGACATTCCCGCCAACACCTCCTCCAACATCCCAGCCAACGCCTCCCCCGACATCCGCGCCAACACCTCCCCCGACATCCGCGCCCACTACCTCTACATCATCCTCCCCCACGACCTCGCCATCGCCCATCCCCACGACCTCGCCCTCTTCACCGCCACCACCACCGCCTCCTCCTCCACCAATTTCGGGATCAAACGGCGATCCTCACTGTAAGTATTGTTCTAGTCTAGTCGCGACCCGCCTGGTCGTCAATCTCAACGTTACTCTTGTTTTCGATGGCATAGTCAAGACCTGGAAGCAAGAACACTTCGAGTACCATGGACAGTGCGATCTGGTCCTTGCGCAGGATCATGAGTTCGCAGACGGACTTGGACTAGAAGTCCACATTCGAACCAAGCTTGTTCGGTTCTGGAGCTACATCAAGAGTGTAGCCATTCGTTTGGGGGAAGACGTCCTCGAAGTAGAAGGTTCTGGCGATCCAAAACTAGGAGTGACCAACTACTGGATCAATCTGGAACCGGTTGGCAAGCTCACGACCTTGGGTGGATTCCCAGTTGCACTGCGTGCGAGCAGCTTAGTCAAGAGACGATTCGAGATTGATTTGAGCTCCAAATACGCAGGGCAAAAGATTATTGTTTCGGCCTACAAGGAGTTCCTCAAGGTTGACTTTGTGAATGGATCCGAGGAGGCCTTCGGCAATACAGTAGGTATGTTGGGCAACTTTACTACTGGACATACGCTTGCAAGGGATGGAGTCACTGTGATGGATGACTTTGTTCTCTTTGGAAATGAGTGGCAAGTTCTTCCTTCCGAGAACATGCTATTCCATGCTACATCCGAACCCCAATTCCCCCGGAAATGTATCGAACCCGAAGATCCTCGCGGACAACGCCGCCGTTTGGATGAGAGTATGCTTCCAGAAGAAGAGGCAGAGAAAGCCTGTGCTGGAATCCAAGATCCGTTGGATCGTAAGGATTGCGTCTACGATGTCTTGGCTACGCAAGATATTGACATGGCTGGTGCCTACTAGGATCGAATTGGTTTCCGACTGCGAGTTTCTCCGTCCCACGCGACTCTGATGCCCGAAATGAGTACTTCGTGGGTTACCGACCAAAGCAAAGTCCGGGCCTCGTTATCCAGTGCCTCCCATATGCATGATTTCATTTAAAGTGTTTCAGTGATTTGTATTTGCTTTAACAATATAATTCAGTGTTCCTCTTACTTTTTCAATTAGCAGTAAATTACATGGCAAAATCATAGACATAGTGACCAGAATAGAATATGTGTATGGGAGAAAAATAAGAGGCAAGTGATCAACTCGATCCATGTAGTTCCGGCGACAGTTTCGGAATGGGAAGACGGTGCCATAGTGGTGTAATCTAGCTCAGCAGCTGAAATATCCTCATTGACAATCGCCATTACATCATTGTAGACATAAACGAAAGGAATCGCAAAGTTGTCTCCACATCCGCCCCCACAGTGATGCAAACCGATGACTTTGTTGGTGTTGGCCGAAATGACGGGGGCGCCAGAGCTACCACCTTCCGTGTCACAAATATACGTAAAGTCTGTAAAGTTGCCACCATAGCCACAAGTCTTATCGCTGTCGGCCTCTCCAGTTGTCCAAATATGGCAAAGTCCACCAGCGTTTCGCGCAAAGATCGATGAGTCAAAAATAGCTAACTCCTTGTCGCGACCTGATGGATGCTGCGGAATATAGATCGGATCGCCCAATGATGGAAGAATATTGTCGATCTCCAGATAACTATTGACAGTAGCGCACACGACGAGAGTTTAGAAACCATCCCTGTTGCTACGATAGTTTGGAATCTCTTTGTGCTTACCCGTACTTGTAACCAGGGTATCCGTCCATTTTGACTATTGTATAGTCTGCTTCTTTATTGAACTCGACCATTTCAATGGAATCAATGGTTTCCACTTCTCCAAAAACGTCGGCATCGCAGGATGTGCTTGCATAGTTGAATCTGTATTGGGTATTGATGGCTTGCTCTTCCGTCCCAACGCAGTGACCTGCCGTCATCAGTAATCGAGGACTAATCATCCATCCAGTACAAACATCCGAGTCATATTGTATTCGAACAATTGAATTGGCAGCTGCAAAGGCTTCCGGATGACTCGCCTCGTAACACTGGACATTCTCCCTGTCATCATTGCGGCAAACACCCAGCTGTCGATCGTTTCGAGTCTCTGACCGACTAGTAGTGTACCCTGCCAGATATCGGTCAATGGCAAACTCTGTTTTAGTCGTTTCCAGGTCATCCCACTCTGTGCATTCGATGGTTAGAATGGCAGAAGTATCATTGATGTGATGTGACCAAAATGTTCCCAAATCGTTTCTCCCCCTTCCCATCAAGTGTATGGACGAAGATCCTTCTTTTCCTCCTGATATCTCCATTCGACAATGAGGATCGAAATCGAACGTATCAAAATGAAGGGAAAGGAACGACGCTGACTCATCTGAATGATTCAGCACATACCTCTTGAAACTGCTTCCATCTGTACGGTGAATTTCGGCTTCGACATCATCGGAAGATATTCGAATGAAATGCATGGAAGATCGTTCCGTACCACTTTTGTCGTTACCAAGAGCAACGCCGCTCAGCAAAAGATCGATGCTGATCAAGATCCAGACTGATGTACGCATCTTCCTTCAGGGTCTACTTGTTGCCAAAGACCAACGCCACAATTACAAAAATGATGATGCCCTCACCTTTTTCAGAAAGGAATGATGGAATGACAGACAAAATTCGACTTGTTTGACTGCCAAAAAAACCAAGAAAAGATGTTTTCAAGGTACTACCCAACTGTGATTAAGATTGGTGAAAAGCTATTGCTATTCTTTTAACGATGAATAATCTAAGGAACTGCCAGAAGAAGTGAACTAAATGGTTATGAGTTTCGTTGGGACAACAGTCTTCTTGCTCTAGCTCGGTACCATAGACAGCGGCATTTTCGCAATTTCCTTTCTTTTATGACTCGAACATCAGCTTCGAACATTTCCGTATTTCCCATTCAAAGCCATCAATACTCTCCAAAGCGGCAATCCGTTCTGGGGTAATGCTGGTTGGTTTTCCTTGCATGTACATTTTATATTGACGACGTTGACACTTAACCCAGGTTGCCAACTTCATATTGTTTTCTGAGGCCATTGAAATGCTGCAGGTCCCAGATGTGGTTACAAGCTCCTTCAACTCTTGGAATCGTTCCATCCAAGCCGCTCCATGGGATTTCCACACGAATCCAATCCTCTCCAGTGCAGAAACCCGACTGTCGGTCATTGTAGATGGTTTTCCTTCCATTCTTAACTTGTACTGATAGCGTTGTCGCTTGACCCAGCGTGCCTAAGAACAAAGAATGAATCGTCGTTGAGTTTGATGTACATTTCAAGGTAGAAGGAAATCATCGAACGTACCAGTACCGGGTACTTTTCACCACCATGTCGAACACAACAATGGTCATTTTCTTGTTTGAATTGCAAGAGTTCAGCAAAGCGAACGGCCCATAGACCACTTTGGTAGACTCGAAATCGATCCACTTGATTATCGTCTTTCCCCTTTCGTTGTTTGCGGGGTCGGGGTGATGGTAGGGATGATGATGAGGGGCGTTTTTGCACATTGGCAGAACTATTGTTGCAATCGCTGATGCTGGAGTGGATAGGAAGTGGTTTCAGCAAATCAGTCTCATCCTCGTTCAATTTCTTGTTCAACGACGCCAAGAGCAACCCATTTGCTTCTTCACCGTGTAAGATATTCATTTGCTGCTCATTTATGGGAATGGGCTCCAGGTTTGCTTCGTCTTGCGCCAATTCTTGCAACGCACGGGTGCACATATCCAACGTGGTGGAGACAGTCATGCAGGATGTTTGCGGCGGATTCATGTTGCTCACGAAAGGATAGCTACTGGTTTGAAATGGATTCATCGTAAGATGAGGAGAAGTCGGTGGATGAGGAGGAGGATGCTGGAATGCCGTCTTTGACATGTTGGGGAATGCATCTAGCCAAATGCTGCCACTTTCGTGATGCTGCCCGTAGTCTTGCTTCTCTGTGTGATGGAATTGATTCATTGAAGACCAATGCGAAGGAGCATGGAATCTGGTTGCCGTGTATCAAAAAAAGATCGGTGTTCTATGTGTGACTAGAAAGAAAGTAGCTTTTCCAATCAATCCAAAACTCGTCGTCCAGCACGAAATGCAATATGGATCGTGGTAAAGTTCCAGTGTATCCTTCAACCTATATCACAGAATCGAATCATCATGTAGTGGCGGCCAAGTGGAACAATAAATGATTTTCCAAGTGGTCAATAAATAGGGGTCAATGGGCACTTAAGACCAACTAGTAGCTTTTAAATAATGGTCTGAATCGCTCGTCAGGCTCAAACTGCGTGCTTGTATTTTTCCGTGGCCAAGGGACTGTTTTGTGCCTCTTGTTCGACCTTAAAGACATCGATCATCCAATCAAATCAACCAATGACCCGCTTTCGCTCTTTCTCTAAGTTCAGATTTACCCACATAATGCCCACCAACGAAGTCGTTGGCATGGCAAGGGTTCGCAAGGCCCATTGATCGTTATGTATCAATTCAAATGATTGACCAACTTCTCACGCAATCCTTGAAATCTATGAATTTGGGAGGAAAATCTATCACATCGACCAAATATGTAGTTTGTCCGAATGAGCGCTTTGACTCCCCAACGCTGTTTCCTCTGAACCATCATGACGTACGTCGTGCAGACATTGTTTGTTGGATGATGACTTTTAGTAGTGAGCGCGTTATGACCTCTTGACAGCTTGTGATGGGAAAAAGACAAGAGAACGAGGACAACGAAAGAGAAACGAAACGATGAACGCAGCAGCATGATGTTGATCAATCCATAGTCGTGTCAGTGTCATGATGACTGATAGCATTCCTACTGTTGATGGTGATGAATTGTCGTCCAGTAGCACTCCTTCGTTGTCTTCTTCTTTGGATCCTGAGGAATGTCTCAGCGATATGCTGGGAGGTCTATCCTTTGAAGGCGGAACTATAAAATGGCAGGAGGAGAAAGACGTAGAAGCGGAAATCGGGCGACAGAAAAATGATACAAAGTTACATGGACTGGTCGATCCCAACTGTGATAGCTTTCCAAAGCTATCGACGACAATACCAGAGACAAGCTTTAACACTCCGGACCGTGTCGTGTTGGCCGTTCACACTGCAGCGGAAAACAAGGATGATTCCATCTTCCACAATGCACATGAACCGAATCCTCTATCCACTCGACCCAAGGTTGCAATCTGTAATATTCCCAATCGAGGAAAGGGCTTGGTGGCCACCCAACTCATTCCCAAGGGGAGTTGCATCTTTACTGAAAAGGCGGTACTAGCAACCCAATTGCCTCCTTCATCTGGGGGCGAATGGCCGCCGTCCATTCTGGCGTGCCAATCTTGCTTTCGGTCCTTAGAACCTCTCAGTACTTTGGCAAACGATTTGCCATATCCAGAACTATGGCCGGTCCTGCCATTGGGACAATTCGAGGTGGTGGACAAGATGATTCCTTCGATAGAAGTCGAACAATACGGTCGGGTCAAGTGCAAACATTGCTCGTCACTGTTTTGTTCCAGACAATGTCATTCTGATGTCAACCGTGATTATGGCAGTTGTTGTTATTTGACCAGTATTTACAAGGCACAAAATTGTGACGAAACCTTGTGTTTGAACGAGGCGCCGGTTGCTCTGGCGGCACGACTGTTTTGTCATGTTACAGCATTCTTTCGCCGCCATCAGACTTTGGAGGGACATTTCATGCAGGGTCTTTGTGGAAGTGCAGAGGATCTGACCGCCCTTCAAGTTGGGACGCTTCGGCCTTGCTGCTCTGATGATGATGACACTTGCGGCCATCCAACATATACGCTGGAGCCATTGTACAACTATTTAATTACCTTGCTCAATGTTACAACACACGAACAGAAAGTGTTATCTCTGGAACTCTTGCATACGATGGCCAGCAAGATGGCTCGAA
>JAAMXS010011535.1:4140-31893 GCA_019693525.1 Cylindrotheca fusiformis | reverse complement strand
TTTAGACCGTTGAAAAGTGGAAGATCCACATCAAACTATTCAGACTCGTATGTATCGAATACCTGCTGGCTCGCATTGCGCCAGTAACAGACATTCCCCCCACTAATTTCGTAACGCCCCACGCACCTCCCCATTCAAACATCTCCAATCAACACAGCCATAGTTGGTCAAGCTGACATTGCCTGATCCGCTTTGATCATACATTTCAAAAACGAATGCCGCAAGAATATGGCAACAGGTAAGAGAGGAACTGATTCATGTTTGGGTATGTGGGAATCGTCGTCAATTTTGTTGTGAAAACTACAGTTCTTCGTTTGTGGTTTTGGAGATGCAAAAGGGAATGAATCTGTAGCGGAAAAACTTCGAGACCTCTATTTTTCAATGCATCTCTGTCTCTGGCTTTCCTTGTCTTTGTCAGGCTGGAAAAATTAGTCGGCAAAAGGTCGTTGTTTCCTCTCCATTGCTGCTGCCATTTATTCTCTTGTTTGGCAAATCGTTTAGTCAACGCCAGTTCAACGTCACGGACTGTTGGCGAAACTTATTTAGCCTATGTATTTTCAAAATCGAATGCACTATTATGGCTCACGTACAAATAGTTTTGTCAGTTGAAAAGACCCAATTATTTCGTCAACTCCCACGCACACACGCTGAGCTTCCTCCTCCGCACCTCTATCGCCCTAAAACAAAATATGGATCGAATCTTTACCCCTAACACAATCTTTCCAATTGAACCAAATTCATAAATACCCTTAGGCATTGTAACACCCGACAATTCAAAGCGCTTCAACGCGGCAGAGAGTGACTTGGGCAAAAATAGAAACTACCGAAAATCAGGAACAAGTCATAGCATTCGCTTTCCTGCACGCAAAACACTGGTCCATCCAGTGAGCCAGGATTATTCCAACAGAACATCAAAATACTTCAAAGCTATGGGGGGTGAAAGTGAAAACGATGTTGATGTTCATACAAAAACAACTCCGTTGAAAGTTGACACAAACAACAAGTTCGACATTGAAGAAAGCCCAGCCACACCTGCTACTGTCGCTTCCACACCAAGAACTCCTGCAAATATCAGAGGGTCTGGAGATCTGCGGTCTCCTGGCGTGCAAAGGACTCCAGTTGCACGAGTTTCAAAGCTGCCGAGTAACCAAAGTATTCCAGATTTTATCACGCAAACGGATGCCAATGGAAACGCTACAACACCGCGATCCACCGAAGCTATTGAAGGGGCGAGAAAATACCATCCCTCTGGGCCTCAAGCCAGACTGCACGTCGACGAGAATGGGAATCTGACCGAAGATGACAACAGCGACAGTGGAAAAGACGAGGAGGATGCATGCGATACCTTTCTTGAAAACATGCGTATGATGTGTTGTTGTTTAATGGATGACCACCATGTCAAGCTCGAAGGTATCGCCACTGAAGACTCGGATCAACCAGTCAAGCTGTTGGGACCAATGCACCGTGACGATACTGGAAAGAAGTGCCTTGTATTGGATCTGGATGAGACTCTAGTCCATTCCAGTTTTCGTGCGGTTCCGAATTCTGATTTTGTAATACCTGTCGAGGTAAGTCAAATCTATATATACCATTCATCTGCTTCTCCACAAGCATGGAATTCTTATTGTGCATCTCCGACTTTAACAGATTGAAGATGTTACTCATTTGGTATACGTTGCCAAGCGACCAGGGGTTGACGAGTTTCTGGTTGAGATGGCCAAACACTACGAAATTGTGATTTACACTGCCAGTCTAAACAAGTATGCCGACCCTCTTCTCGATTTACTGGATCCCAAGAAAACTATCCGAGCAAGGCTGTTTCGTGAATCATGTGTCTATTATGAAGGAAACTATGTCAAAGATCTCAGTCTTCTGAATAGAGATCTTTCCAAGACAATCATCATTGATAACGCCCCCGCCTCGTATTTGTTCCACCCAGAAAATGCCATTGACTGTTCTTCTTTCATTGACGATCTGGATCAAATTGGAAAGTTCCTAGTTGGTATCAAAGATTCCAAAGACGTTCGTGGTCTCAGCAATCGATGGAGAGATTGGCCCGTGGTTGAGGAAAGATGAAAGAGCATGTAGCAATAACACAATTCATGCGGTTCTGAACCGGCTTGAAGACATTTTGAGACTTTGTGCGCTAAAGTCAATAACGTAGTAGTATATCTACTATTGTTTCAAACTCTTGGTTTAGAATGATTGTCTGTTTCACTTGTTCCACGATTGCCTCTAGAAAATATTGCTATGCTCATGTTGCTACGACGTTCCGCCAGAAATCATACAAAGCAGGGAATGGATCAAAGAGGCGTTGCACACTTGAAGCAAATAACATGGGGAAAACTACTATATTCTCAACTGATTTGTTAAGGATGTTTGTCTGTTTCACTTTTTCTGTGATTGCATTGCCATGGACACAAGTTTTGTGCCTTGCATTCCTCCCTATCCCTAACAATAATCTTTCCCTCCCCCGTATCCCCAAGGCCTACCAGATTTGAAATACAGAAAAAGAATGTTTGATTATATACCTCAAAATCTTTCGATGTTTGTAGGCACTATTCGAATGGTCACGTGTTCGACTCACGTCGGGCGCTTTCTAGGCGCTCGTAGCTCAGTGGTAGAGCGTTCGATTGCAGTCTCCTTTTGCGATTTTTTAGCAGTTCGACTTCAAGCCTCCCAATACTCTAGTACACAATACTTCTAGCAATCCGTAGGAATAGTTTTTATTCTCGTTTCTTAAATTTCGTTTCATTTGCAGCCTCATACATAGTTAAAACAACATCAATATGTTTTGTCAAACTCAGCAGAGCTATTCCTGTGTAGATGGCTGTACATATACTTCCAGATTCTTTTATTATGATTGCATTCTAGTATTTTTCGCTTTTGTGTATTGTTTTGTCTTCAATGAATGTGTGCGACTGTTGGCACCCCGGTGTGCCTCATTGGTTGCTTGGGATTTTTAGTCCGGCGAATCGAGTCGTTGTTCTGGACGGTTGGACCACGCGAGCTCACCTGGTGTCGAAATGTCACGTCTACGTATTTTGTAGTGGATCAAACGGGAGTGAACGCAGAGCCGAAAACTCGTTTTTCTGTCTTGTTCGAAGCTTCACCTTCACGTAACGTTTCAACGTTCCATCTCATACGCCTCTTCTTGAGAAAGGAGAAAGAAGACTACATCGAAAACCAACATCGAATAGCACCTTTTCTGTGTTCAAGTTTCTTCAATCAAACTTCAATTTATTCAAAAGATGACTGCAATAGACGAGTCAGAACCTATGGAAGTCCTGGACCCAGCCACCGTTGATGTTGTTGAAGTCACAGCAACTGACAATGCAAGCTTTTCTGGACATCAGCCGCATGCATCGGATGGCCTGAAACAGGAACCGATACAAAAGGATGATGTGATCAAGGAGAATAGTATCAATCGCGTTCAAGGAGATTCCGATACAGATACCGAATCCGAAGGGTCGGCACAGTCTTTAGAAGGAGGCCAGAAAGACCAAAAAGCCTCACACGAATCAGACAAGGAGGAACCAAACGAAAACAATGCAGAAAGCCCCGCCACGATCGATTTTGCTACTCAACGGCGAATGGAACAAGAAGCAGCCCTCCAAAGCAGCTCCAAGGAAGTCATAGAGCCCCTCAAGATGCTGAGAAAGGGTGCAACAGCTGTGGTAGGTGGAACAGTGCTGGGAGTGGGACTGGTAATGATCCCGCTGCCAACGCCCTGCGGCTGTGTGGTGGCTTCTTCGGGGCTGGCTATCTTGGGAAGTGAATTTGAAGGCGCCAAGAAAATGAATGATAAGTTAATAGATACTACAAAGACGAACTTGGAAAAGGCACGGGATTCGATGATAAACAGAATCCAGTCAATGAATTCGAATGACGACTGTTCTGAAGATGAGACCGAAACGGAAAAAGAAGGAGAGAGTCCAACTTGGCTGAACAACATGAATGCAGCTGAAAGAAAACGACAACAAAAGAAAATGAAGGAGATGTACCGAAGGGAAAATCAAAGCACGAACGAACAATTTCGGGAGTACATGTCCAAGAAAACCGGTTCATTTTTGTCAAGAACTCTGTTGCCAGTTCTGAACAGAAGCAAGGGATCTACTGCTGCTAAGCCTTCGGATGTCGCTTCAATGGAAGGGGAAGCAGCGTCGTCGACAGCAGCAGCAGCGGAAGTCATGTCAGCCGAGGCAGTAATCGAGGGAACAGAACAATCGAAGGATTCTCTCCTCAATTCTCCGTCGAGTGCAGCTAGCGACGATCTGCTGGAAAGCACGTTTGAGATGGTTGACAGGAATGAGGTTGCAACAACCCTTCAAGAGAAGAATAACAACGTGGATGGCAACGCCATCTCTGCTGCGTTATAACCCTTCCCTCCCTGCGCTGTCGTTGTAGCGTCCACAGGAGATTTATCATTAACTTTTTAGAACCTAATAAGAACAATCCTTTAGCTGAATCAATCATTTGCTCTCAAGGAATATTTCATTCCCTCATTGCATCCGATGGGCCGGTGAACACGATTCAGGTGATTTTCCAGTCCCGTCACAGCAAGAGTAATGACAGGAACCATCCACCAAACGGCACATTGAGGAGTAAAGCTGACATCAAGAAGCATCACCATTTTCATTGGACATAGAAAAAGCGAAAGCCTAAATTATGAGGTGCCATCTTCATCGATTATTTAGCACCTTGTTGCTTATTGCTGCTCTCACACTCAACCTTGTGCAAGGCGCTCATTCCAAACGTCGGGTGGTCGTTCGTCGCGCAGCGGAACGATACGATCGAGAGATTACAACCTTTTCCCAAGATGGTACCCTGGAACAGGTAGAATATGGCAGAGAAGCTGCCTCCAGGGGATCGGCAATCGCTGCCATACAAACATCGTCCGGAATAGTTGTGGTCATTCAGAATTCCTCCTTTGGAAAAGTCCATCGCTTGGATCATCATCTGTGGCTGGTTACAGCGGGTCTCTCCGGGGATGCCAGGCTCCTGGCGAGCTCATTGAGGACTACATGCCAATCGCACCGGATTTCCTATGGAGAAGCCCCCACGACGAACCAAATGGCGAGAAGCGCCGGGGAGCTGCAACATGAAACCACTCGCACCGCTGGGGCACGTCCGTTGGGGTGCACTGCCTTTGTCCTGGGAGTGGACGCGCCATTCGATGGAACCAGTAGGGGGACACCATCATTATTCCGAACAGATCCAGGAGGAATCGTAGAACAGTGCACCCATTGTGCTGCTGGGAAGGAAATGGTAAACATTGAAAAGATAGTGGCAGATCTTGAAGCTGGAAAACAGACCGGCGTTCGAAACTTCCTTGGCCCACTGCTAGGAAAAAGGAAAGAAGAAGAAAATGAAGATGAGCTATCTAGGCTAGCAGTTTCCATGGCAGAGAAAGTGTTGGCCCAGCTCGATCATATTTCGAAGGATTCTTCTGTCGACGTTTGGATTATTCGTCCGAATGCACGAAAACGTGGTGGAATGCAAGCCACCTGCTTTAGAAACATACAAAAGGATTCTCTTAGCGAGATTAGGTAAACATTCTATATCAGTAGGATACGCTAAGACGTACTAGATGAGATCAATTGCAGGCTACAACCAGTAGAACATTCGCTAGATAGCTACCAATAGAACATTCGCTAGATAGCTACCAAAACTGAAACTAGAGACTAACTGCTTACACTTCGGCAAAATTCGGAGTAGATTTTGATGCCTGACAATCAGTGGGAGGATGGATGGCGAATTTTATGTTTCAAGATTCTTCTATGACTCTGCTTATCAGAGTCAGACTCTATTCTCAAGTGTGGTGTGTGACAGGTGATGCTCAGTGGAAGAAGGCATCACGTGGGGTGGGTGATAGAGGGTGGCAAGATTCTGCAGACTTTGCTCAATTGTCTATGGTGTGTTTTCTGCGCTGTACATATCCTGGTCCTCTACTGGCACCCATTACTGTGTATCGGCAATTGCTGAATAGCCTCTTCGTTTTCTCTTCCATACTGTATGAAGCAGAACTGTAACAACAGCGCTTATCAGGGCTGTAATCAGAAAACTGAGACGGAACACTTTCTTGGGAGACGAAGAGGAGGGATTCGTCACACTTTGGAGACCAAACCATCCAAGTCTAGCTTTTGGCTCTTCTTTTTTCTGATCACGAAATTCCAAATGCTGGGTCCACGAGATGGTTTCGCCTGGGTAAAAATGAAGGTAAATTTGTGGCTCGGGTGAAAATGTGCCTGTTTCGACGTATAGGTTGAACGCATACATCGAGGGCCCACCAGGGCTACCAACCTCCGGGATGCTTTCTTTTATTGAGTTTCCACAACCTCTGATGGTAAAGTCACCGCTAGACTTGTCGTCTTTCACAAATTCAGCTTTGATACGAACGTCGCGCTCGACTCCTCTCTGCATTTCAACGTCGACAACATTCTTCGATGGTGTGACAGCAGCGTACGTTTTCAACGGTGTCGACCAAAACCAAGCTGCAGGTTCGTCATAGTCTCCACTAGTTCCAGCTACATCAAGATCAACACCATACCCTTTGCCGACTGGATTGCCATCACAAGTGAAAAAGTGATGAGAATACCATGCAGTTGCAAACGGTTCTCTCCCAAGATTGGTAAGAGTTGTCCTGACAAACAGTTCGTCATCCTTCAGCGAAATATCTTTTCGCAGTATATAGCCGTGCTGGTTGAGGGTAGCTTCGTTTATCAGGGAAATCGAGTTCTCTTCTGGATGCTCCTCCAAAGTCCAGACTGGCATGTTCGCGAACTGATATGGACTATTGAACTTGTAATCATCCGTGCTATCACAGGCATTGCAAGATCCTTTGATTAGTTCGCCTACGCCTATCTTCAAAAAGGATTCCCCACTCTTAGCCTCACGATATCCCAAGACGCCATTTGTGACTTCATTTTCTTGATCCCAACCGCACAAAAAGTTACAAAATGCACCATCATCTCCTACACCAAATTCCGACGCCAAACCAAGACCACTTTCTGTCCAATATGGGTCATGAGGGATCCTCCATTGGTCAGTGTCATACAAGATGTGAGTCTCTTTGGATCCATCTTCCTTTCTTGTCGTGCGTTTAATATTTCCGATCATCGATGAATGATCAAACCGGGTTGAAACATAGTAGCTGGATTCACCGGGTTTAATTCCTTGCGGTAAGTATATCACAACTTCCAAATCGCCATTGTCGGCTGTGAGAGTTACATTGGAATATGACGGTTGCGCATCGGAGAATCTGACCAGTAGCAGGAAAAGCAGCAAGTTCGTTCTATGAATAACTCTCATCATGGCAAAAGCCTGCTACTATCTATATAGAAGATAGTCGTTGCAAGCTTTCTAACTAGCAGCATGTAAACAAAACGAAGGCCCACCAATTTTTTGTTGGTTTCGGAGTCTGGTGGGACAAGCCAATGGCGGGCGCCCAATCCAGTTGGCCACCGAATTATATCTTTCTCCCAGGTCGGCACAACTGGCGACGAAATAAGATCTGGTACGAAGCGGACCTTGCGCACATAGCGCTACCATCAGCAAGCGAACACCGTCATCGAACCATCATTGCCTAGACTTCCAGTAGTTTCCTACGCCTGGCGGTTATTACAACTTCAACTCAGCTGGCACTGTACCACGGCTTTCTTTGCAATGACTCACGTCACCACGTTTGGGACTCCTCATTCCTCTGAACATTAACCCGAAAAATATCATCTAGTTTACTGATACACTAGGTATTGTCCTAGATTATACTCATAGCTATCTCCCAAGTGGAGTAGAGGGTTGATTCGGGAATATTCCCTCGATAGGACATATGTCTAATATTTGGTGAAAAGAGACTGCTAATCATAAGACTGTTTCTATTGATTCAGGTGCTAGTTTGCGTCTAATAGTAGATGGGCGATGTCTGTTTGAATGGGCCTCGTCAGGGTCGGTTGCTCCGATGTCGATTTCTATTTCCATTGCGATCCCCATAGCCATCATCAGCAGGGCGATGATTCCCGTTTTTGTAGCCATTTTTGTTCTGAGAGTTGTTGTTGCTTTGAGAATAGCCGTTCCGACGACGTCCACGATAGTTGCGTGTACTATTGCTGTTGCTGTTGTCATAGTTGCCATCCTTTCCTCCGTTGTTTCTGCCACCACCGCTTTCTGTTCCTTCGTCCATGTGTCCATCCGGACTACGACTTCGGCTCCTGCTGCGGCTAGCAGATCGTTTTCGATTGCTACCAAAGTGGTGTGGCCGAAGATTTGCAGAAGATGATTGGGATCGACGTTCCCAGGCGTCTCCTTCGTATCGATCCTGCCAGTTGTCATTGTCCCCATAATAGGGAGGAGAACTACCAAAAGCGTCTTCGTCTCCCATTTGCTGCTCATTGACCGAACGAAGATGGACGCCATTTTGATGAAATCGTTTGAGTGGTAGATGCATGTAGCGTCCCTGATAGCGACGGACACCTCTGCCCCTATATATCGTGCCTCCGGGACTGGTGCGGCCATTTTGAGGGTCAGAATCGCCGCACAGAAAAGGATGCGGTTTATTATTGCTTTCGCAATTGTCGCCTGGTGAAGGAACGGAAGGAGATTTGGCCTGGGCACGGGCACTTGGGTCTCCAGGATCCTCCTGGCTGAGTACTGACTGATTGTCCGTTATGCTTTCGTTGAGAGAGCCACCACAATCGTCCGTGTCCACATGGGCCACCAAATCACTGTCGGCTTTCGACTCAAAGGATTTGACAGATCCGGGACGCGAAGAATAACCTCCATGGATGGAAAGAAGTGTTCTGGAGAGCGGTGGGCCCATGCCATTGTTGCTGGATTGCATTTGCATGACTGCTGGATACTCTTCGGCTATGGCCATTCCAGCTCGTTGTTGCGGGATGACAGCCGTGAGAAGCTCTTGCGACCGATCGGCATAGTCCACGAGTCGATTTCCTGCGCTGTTGCTACGGCGAAGGCTGACAACTGCCATTTTCACCGAGGAAGGAGGGGAATGGTGTTTGCTACCAGAAGACCATGGCTGTTGTGGGCCTGCCTCCTGCGACAGCACACTTTCCACCTCAATGTCTTCCAGGACACTTCCCGAACAAACTGTTGCAGTGTCGCTCTTGGGTGCATCCGCGGCAGGATGGTACAGGGATGGTGGAAATTGCGTTTCACCAGTCACGAGATGAGCCGCCGTTGGTCCAAAGCCATAGGGCCCTCCTCGATTGTTGAAATGGTGGTTGTAGAACCCCGCGGATGGAAATCCTCGATCTCTGTTAAAAGTGCTATGGTGAGGTTCTCCGCCGCCGCTTCCTTGCGAACCGATGGATCCCACCGATCGCACGGAAGAACTGATGTGATAGGATGATCCTCCGGATGTTCCAATGTCACTGGAGGCCCCAGCCGAGTGGTATCCATGATCACTTGGCTGGGAACTCTGAGAGCGAACATCAGATTCCGTATATTGTTCTCTTTCATAGTTCCCGTGACGATCAAAGTCCGCCATTGGATGTTGTCTTTCTTAAGAGGTTTGAATCCGATCAAAGATGATGTTGCAGATACTTCGTTTGTTGGTTTCTTCTCGAGGCTATCAAATCAGCTTTGCTACAACATATACGAGGGATGATGTTTGATCCTAATTTTGAGGCGTAGAAAGACTTTGAAGGGGAAACAAGATTGGATGGTTCAGATGAGAACAAGGATGATGCGATGTTGATGAAACAAGAATGCGTCGCCATGAAACAGGCTGCATGATTGTCTATTGCCTATCCAGCAATTCGCACATAAGAACAGATTGCAGAAGCATATGGTGTCGAACAAATCCAAGTTCGCCAATCCAAGTTTCAATTATGAGGCGTTGGAAAAACACGCACTTGTGAGTCAGCAGGGGCAGCTTGGTCTTTCTCATTGGACAGGGTTGGGGGACGTAGCTCTTCATACCCCCTTTACAAAACCCTTCCCGTTAAAAAACAACTGCACCCAAATCTGCTCCATGTCAACATAAAAGCAGGGATAACGACAATGACAAACACTACCATCTTCACCCAGGATGGCAACAGCGAGCGAAGCGCACAAAGAAGCTATCCAACCATGAGCAGTAGCGACCCGCCGCCTCAGCTTGCCCGAATGCAGTACAACCTAGACGACGACTCGTCTACATCGTCTCTCGAAATCATTCCACCCAAAGCCAGTGATGGTGGTCGAAATTCGATCAGCCAATCGAAGCCCAAGGCCACACACACGGACTCGTTATTGCAGACGCAGAAAATTGCGTCCATGATGGGATCGTCGGATTCCGAAGATGATCTGTTGTTGGGATCCAGGCCTATCTTTTCGACTGCCTCGAAACGGAATGTCAACAACCGAACTGTCACCATGAAGGACAACAGCAGCAACAACAACAACACTGCAAGACCCGAAGAAACGAAGCAAGAGGCGAGACTGCGCAAAAGGAGGGAAGCCGAAGCACGCAAAGAAGCGGAAAAGATGGCCAGGGCAAAAAAACGAGAAGACGAAAAGGCCGAACGGGAACAAGCTAAACTGGAAGAAAAGGGGAAGCGGAAACGAGAACAGGAAGAATTTCACCAATCGAGTGGCAAGTACGCGCATCAAGAAATTGCGGTGTTGATGGATCGTGCACTATTGTGCAATGAAGCATTCAACCTCACAGAAGCTTTACAGGGAGACTTTTTACTGCACCCGATAAACGACAGCATCATTCCAAAGGCAATCCAATGGATCCGGAAAGACTACCTTCAAGGAGGGGCAAAAGATGCCCTCGAGATGCTGAAACAAGGTGCATTGGATCAATTCGAGCATCCGTCGTATCTGCTGTTGGTGTTGGAACCAGCCGATTTCATTCCTCTTTTGAAACGAGATGGCCACGACGTGGATGACGATTATCCTCGTCTTGAAGCCTATCTGGCAGATTTGAAAACTCGCTGGCAACGCCAATGGAAGACGTCGAAAGAGCCTAGTCGGATTCTATTCCTTCTGTACCAGATCCCTAAAGCATTGGATCTGAAATGGCTCAAGCATCGGAAAAGTAAACGACCGGATGGTCGGTCGCCACCGACAGAATTCGAGTTGAACGATGCCATTCAATGGTTGTTGGTTCAATTTCAAGTGGAATGCATCCATTGCCCTAACATTGAAATCTTGCAAACCAACGTCCATAAGCTGACTCGTGGTATTTGCGAGGCACGATACACAAATAAAGTGACAGAATTGCAATGCATCAAGAAAATTAAGCAATCTACCAATGGAAGCCGGCCCATTGACCGGGCTCGAGATGTTTGGTTGCGCCAACTGCAACAAGTTCCTCGAATCTCGGAGGCTGTGGCAATGAAACTGGTGCAACACTACCCAACGATGCAATCGCTGTTTCAAGCCTACCAACATGGGGATAATATTACAAATTCAGGCTTGGTTGAAGGGATACTATCAGATCGTACTCGGCAATCAAAACTGTCTCATTCGTTGTACCGGATTATGATGAGCCAAGATCCCACCGAGATGATTTCTTGATGGAGTTTTGCTGGAGCTCTTAAGCAACGTACCGCTGGGGCAGGGCAAAGCAATTCGCAACGGAAAGTTTCCTTCCTTATGGTACGGTAGTGAACAATTCTGTGGTAAAACTGGTTTTTCCCCATGAAGCTATTAACATTGTAGTGGTTACAAATTTTTTTATGAAACAAAAGTGAAAAGGCAGAAACAACATTCTCAACATCCTATTTGAGCAAAAATGTCTTCGAACTCTGCTGCACACAGGGCTCTGTTTCTCCCACCTACTCGCCGTCTTTTCCGGCTCTTAAAGGACATGTCTTCCGAGGATGGCACGTTGGAATCTTCATGGGCATCACCAGAGTCATTGTCTCTCCGTCTCTTTGATTTGGAGTGGTTGGACGTTTCTGACAAGAATGATAGTTCATCTTCTAGACTCTCTGATGATGCTTGGGAATGTTCAAAGGACGTTATGAAGCTAGGCTTCATCTCAAGAATACCTTCTCTCTCGTCTCCTTCTAGTTCTTCACTGTGAAATTCCATATCGTCCGATATACAATGGTGCCGTTGCGGGGGCTTGCGAGGAGTTAGTTTTGGTTGTATTGCCATATCCCTGGGAGAGGGAGATATCGGAATGTCAATCTCTCCAATGAGAGCCCAGTTTGTTTTCGTAGAAACAGCTTCTTCTTCTGCTTGTTCGCTTTTTATTGGAGACCAGTCGAACATATCGATGGACGATGGCGTTGATTTCATTGTTCGTCTCTGACTGTGTGTTTGCGTGGGGATAAGCTGGGCAAGGTTGCGTAGCTTATGAATGTTCTATAACTTGAGTGCTGTCCAACTTTGTTTTATGCGTTCATGGCACCGACCAACTTTGTAAAATTTCAAAGATGTTGCAAGTGCATTGAGTTACAAGGGATATTTGTGTACGTTGTAGCACTGTTTGTTCGCTGATAGAAGGAGACGAGGCGCCTCTCAATTTTTTTGTTGATTGGAGTTTTACATTTCAGCTCTGAAAATCATGGCGGAGTATCGCTTCGTTTGTTGGATTTAGGTTAAACAGTCTGTTCGGCCAGCCAGCCGTGCTTCTGCGATTAGAAAGACTACATAAATGTCGGTTTGAATTCCGTAGACTATACGCATTGTTACGTCACAGGATGCGTTGGATTTCAAGCAAACCATGTCTAGTACGTTACTCAGACGTTACTATAGTCTTGTGACCAGAAGTTCGTTTTCTTTTTGTCCAACTCCGTCGTTGCTTCCCTCACGACCAAAATTACCTGCGAAACAGTGACACTTGAAGCACTGCACTCGCGACCACTGTCGCCATTCGTGGGCACGAATGAGCGAACTTTTTTGGTTCTGAGCCAGATTCCCTGACCTTCTCCGCGCGCTTCCTTGTTGTTCCTTTGGCCTTCTCATGCTTGGCTGTAGCTTTCGCCGAAAGGTAGTCCGTTGGGTCGGTTTCAGAAATGGACAGACACCCAATCCATCAACCAACCAACGTATCTCTAAAACCAATCATAGAATGCAACAAGAATACCGTCTTGAACAATGAAACTACACTTATGATTAATACAAGACATTTCGGTCGCCGATACCCCCTTTCCATTCTTCTGATGCTTCTTTTGGGTCGAAGCACACCAGTAGTGGTTGGGTTTTCTTGTCGCTCGTTTAGTGTGCTGACAAAACAAGGTTGTGTCGGCCGTCCATTGCATCGACTATTCACGTCTACTTCAGATTCCGATCGAATCCAATTACTGCACGATCAACTTCAATCGATCGGGGTGGATGCGAAACAATTGGCCAAAGCTTCGTTGTCGTCCATAGAGGATCCGACCTTGGGATATGACAGCAGTTATGGAAAGCCTGCAATCAAAACCTATCGCGCATTTGCCTATCCCAAAAAGGTAGACACAAACGACTCGCAGGATTTCCTAGCAGCCCAAGCTGGCCGTACGGCTAGACAGGTGGATTTTCTCATCAAGCGGCACAGGAGCCACCAAACGGAATGGGTTCGACATCACGACGCCCTCCAAAAGAGTCGCCAAGTCTTTCCTTTGATTCTAATTTTGGACAATCTTCGCAGCGCTTTCAATGTTGGATCTCTCTATCGGACAGCGGATGCCTGTGGATGCCAAGAAGTCTTCACTTGTGGAATCACACCGCACCCAAACGGGAGTGGGGCCCATAAATTGCAAAAATCTGCATTAGGTGCCGAATCGGTGGTCCCGTCTCGGCATTTTGCCACCACACAACAAGCTATCGAATGCTTGCGAGAGGAGTTTCCAGGCTTGAAAATATTTGGTATGGAAACGACGGATCGAAGCGAAATATACACACAGGTCAACTACGAGTCCTTTCGAACATCCGGGATAGCGTTGGTGCTTGGCAATGAAGTGACAGGCGTTGATACCGAAGTCATGTCCTCACTTGATTCGATTGTTGAAATACCAACGTTTGGAGCTAAAAATAGCTTGAATGTTGCGGCGTGTGCTCCGGTTGCTTTGTACGAAATTTTGAGACAATGGAAGATCGAGTGAAGTGCGGGGCACTACCCCATGCATACGACTTGCGTGGCTTGAAACTACTAACCACAACTCAGTCATAGTGGTCCTCCTGGCTTCAAACAATGGTTGAGCATAGTGGAAGTTGCTATGACCAGTTTGGAAGATCAAAAGTATCAATAGAGCAAGTCCTTTGATTTCACTCCATTCAAAGAGGACAGAACGCTCTTTTTCAAAATGACAATCCGGTTTCTTGCATTCCCATATTTCTGCTATCACTAGTGTTCTGCTGGTGTCCCATTTTTTCCCCCTTGGAGTCATAATAGCTAGTATATTTCTTCATCTACTACTACTCTTTCTATGGTCAACAGGCAGAAAAATCAGAATACTGTATAATTCTCCATCCACTGTGACGTCATCGGAAAAATTACATGAATCAATCGGATACTTTTAAAAAGCTTGTTGACACATATCGGATGCTGTTCGAGTGCGACGGATAGGATCAACCAGCGGCATCGGAAGTCACTGGGGCTGCTATAGAATGAATATTTTTGGCTCCGCGATGACGGGAGTTGTCACAGCGTCATTGCTGTCATCCACTTCAAGGGCATTCGTTTCCTATAGGGGCCGACTCAACCAACTGGCAATGCGAGCAGCATCATCCCAAGTCGATGACACACAGCTTGTGCAGGATATGTTGTATCGCATCCGTCGGATTAATAACATGCCTGATGATGTAAGATCAAACCTTGTTGAGTTTCAAGTTGATGGTAGTGCACTCGGCAAGGTAAGAAAGATAGTTGCTTCTTCGTCCAATTTTGTATTTTTCTCGTTTCCAAGGATAGGTTTCTTTCTGCTGTAGCTTCGACCCAATATAGCACAAATGCTCTGTAAGACCGACACAGGAAGTCCTCCAACTTTCGAAATACGAAATGAAGAATCGGAGAGGCCAATCTTAACGTTTTCATCGGAAGTTGGACCATCAGCAGACGAACGCACTAGCGCAGTTTCCCTTGTGATGGACCGATTGCGACAAGACGGCGTTGTCACTGGTTGGAGAGACGAACTGTACCCTGTTGCCGAATCTTTTTACTGTCCACCAAAATTTTTAATGGAGAGAGCAGCTGTGACGTTATTGGGAGTACTTGAGTATGGAGTGCACATCAATGGTATCGTGCAGGAGTCGAGAGCCCAATCTCCAAAGATGTGGATTGCGAGGAGATCAAAAGACAAATCGAAGTTTCCGGGAATGTTGGACCACATTGTTGCGGGAGGGCAACCGGCTGGATTGAGCCTCATGGAAAATTGCATAAAAGAGTGCGAGGAGGAAGCAGGAATTCCCGAGAGCATTGCCAAGGCTGGGATCCAGGCGGCAGGAGCCATCAGCTACGAAACTTGGGATTCCGAAAGTGACAAAGTTACAAGGTGCGTGCTCTTCAACTATGATCTATACCTGCCATCAGATTTTAAACCGAAACCTGTCGACGGAGAAGTTGAGGGATTCCTTCTTTGGGACATGGACCAAGTGAAAGAGTCGATCGCCAGAGACTATGATGATCCGATCAAACCAAACTGTTATGTCGTTATTATTGATTATCTGCTGCGGACGGGACAAGTGTCTCCAGAAGCCTCGGGCTATCTCGATGTTCTTCGTGAACTGAGGAGTGGAGACTGTAGGTAGACTTCTACTGCATGAAAACTACACTTCAACACCTATTGAAATCGGTTTCTGCTAAGACGAAACTAAAAATGCGACTTTGATAATCGTGAGTCTCCATCTAGCAAGGTACTTAAGTCTACTAGGAAGCGATCGACATTGATTCCATAATGTGGGGCAGTTTATACATTTACGTCAGATAGCACGTTTAATCTTCGGCACCATCAGCTTCTTGGTCGCTGGTCCACAAGGTCAAGTTATCACGAAGAAGCTGCATGATGAGTGTAGAGTCCTTGTATGACTCTTCGTTCAAAGTGTCAAGTTCCGCAATGGCATCATCGAATGCAGACTTGGCAATTTGGCACGCCCGATCAGGGGAGTTCAAAATTTCATAGTAGAAGACAGAAAAGTTCAGCGCAAGACCAAGGCGGATGGGGTGCGTTGGTGGAAGATCAGATGAGGCAATTCCACTGGCAGCTTGGTAAGCATCAAGGGCGGCTCCTGCAGTTTCCTTTCTGGTATCTCCAGTTTGGAACTCAGAAAGGTAACGGTGCTGCGAGAGAATGGCATTGTTAGAAATGACTGATCGAAACGCGTTTACGCATAGCAAAGTTGAGGCATAAACTTACGTAATCACCCTTCATTTTGTAGTAAAAGACCTTGGCTTCCTCCGATGTGGAGTTAGGGATAAGACTATCGTCAATGATTCCAAGGATATCATTACAAATGTCAACAAGTTCAGTCTCAATCTTTGACTTGTACTCTTTGATGATTTCCATCTTGTCAGCGCCCTTCTGTTCGATGCTGGTGACAACACGCCAGGATGCACGGCGTGACCCGATGACATTCTTGTAAGCGACAGACAACAAGTTTCGCTCTTCGACGGTTAGTTCTTGAGGTTGCTTTGCAACCTCCTTCATGTTGCCTACCATTTCATCGAAACGTTCAGCTTGCTCGGCGAGCTTGGCACTGTAAACGAGAGAGTCGCGATCCATGATTGATGTTGTTAAAAGCTTGTAAGTTCTTGTTTCCAACAATGTGCAATGCCTGTTTATAATAACCCGAAGATTTTTGTTTGGCGAGGGGCATTCTGGGCCTTCTGGACTTCTTCTCTGGTCCGTGGGTTTCATACCGAAATCAACGATCAAATGACCGCAGCTGTTCGACTTGGAGGTGCCAATGCCAAGAAGGGAACTCCAGGAAGACTTATTAATCCTTAGGAATTGATTCCCGGATATCCGGCGAAGGGGTGGGGCAGTTTCTGATCTCGCAACCCGGGAATGGTGCAGGCACGTGTGAGGCCAGAATCCTTCGGCGTCACTGCGCGTCGAACCAAACGGTTATCACATTTTCCCTTCACCATGCAAGATTCAACTCTTTTTGTTTTTTTTGCAATGAGAAGCCCAATCACGGAGGATGGACAGACAGACGGCGCCTGCAGTTTGACTTTCTAATCCAAGGATTCGACTGTTTTGCAAGTTGCAAAGCTTGACGGGAATCAACGACGCATCAACTTGACCAAAGTTGTTCATTTTTGCTGTCTGACTAGATTGCTCCACAATGTCATGAAATGGGACCCAAACCTTTAAAGCATCGATCTGTACTCATTATTGCTGCAGTCTTGTTTGCTGTCATCAATATAGTTCATCTTCACACGAAAGAGTTTTTGCCGATACATCAACAAGACGACGGCGGCTTCCAAAAGCTTCTTCTCAACTTCAAGAAGAATCCACCCCAAGAATATGTGAATCCCGTGGATATCCGATATGTTGGTGTTGCTGGATTAGGCCATCGTCTGATACGAATGTCGTCGGCTTATCATTTGGCCCGAGCACTGGAGGTGTCATCACTTGATGTCTTCTGGAGGGGCTTTTGCCCATCTCAATCCCGATCGAAGCCGAACATATTTCAATTTCTATTCGACAACGACGCTATCGATGTTTCAACAGAAATTTCTGCAGATATGGTCCTCTTTCCATTTGCCAACCATAGTAGTGCCTCGTCTTTGAAGGGGTTTGTATTCGGGGCAAGCATGAATACAAATTCAACGAAGAAGTATCAACTGAAGATTGTAAATGAGTTGGAAGGATATACACATATGTATGAGGCAAAGGATGTCGAGGGACTAGACCCTCCATTTTATGGCAAGCTTGAAACCGATTTTGAATTTTACAGTCGATTGATCGAAAGGTTCAAGTACCGAACGAACGTTGATGAACTTTTGGCCTTTCACGCAAAGAAGCACACAGTAGTAGGCGTTCATATTCGGGCCGGAAATGGCGAAGTTGGAGACTTTGAGAAATTCCGACAGCTCGGCCAGGGCAATCTTTTTGGTTGGCTGCACAATTTCACCGATTTGCTGAAAAAATACGTACTTGTCGACGAAACTATCTTGATACGAGGCAAGCCTCCGTTGATTTTCTTGGCCACGGACACCCCATCGGTGGTTGAATACTTTCGAACGAATCTGGGACGAAGCACTCAAGTTTTGGTGACACCACAGCATTATCCAACCCAAGGCAAAGGAGTTTCTTACAATGGGGACCATGCGAACCTCACGATGTGCTTGGAGAGTTGGAAGTACCAGATGATGGACATGGCGGCCTTGAGTGAGTATGCAGATATCCTGATTTCTGGACAATACTCATCTTTTATACAGTCGCTGCCTGTGTCTAGGATACTGAATGACAAGGAACGAAGACGTTTCTTTTGTGATGTGGATCGATTGGCATTGGGGTTGAAGTGCTTCGATTCCACCAAGGGCGGCATCTCCGGTTGGCTTTCGTCGGATGATACTCATGCCAGATATCTGGGAGCCATGGATAAAGTCGACAACAGTAGCTTTGCGGGACCCCAGATCTTTTTCCCTATCCATTTGACAGCGGAACACATTCGCGAAATGGTTCATGGGAAACGGAAGAAGAAACGAATGGCGCAGACTTAAGAGATGCCTCAAACATTCTGGCTTTAGGACACATGAATGAAAATTCGACTACAATCTTGCTGGTTAGCAGGACTTTGTTTTTGTTGTTGCAAATGTTTGTTCTAGAGGTAGTATGGGAGAGGAGGAAGGCTAGATAAAAGACCACCAGGTAGTAGGATTGTATAGGGACTGTCTGGCTCCACCAGTCAATGCTGCAAAGAATGAGCATGATTATAGGTGTGTTGTCCGCCACAATGGGCTCTGCCGAGACGACGGGTCCAACCCGCGTCAAAGATATGACAAGCCAAAGAGTAAATAAAGAGAAGGCTCGACAAAATAGAGCACAACAGTCCAATTCCTCAGAAACACAAGCCCAATCGGCACCGTTTCTGGTTCTTTCCATTATAGGAAGAGAAAGAACGACTCGTTTGCAAAGGTGGTGGTCCAAATCCATAATGGAAAGTCACGTTTAGGGGCCCATGGGATCATAGTAATGTTGTTGTTGTTGTTGTGGCTGCCGAAGATGGCCGGCCACATGTGGATATTGTTGGTGCGCCTGGTAGGGGTCTCTGCGCATGTGTTGCTGTGGATCCCTGGACGCTTGAGGTGGTGAAATCAGGACGGGATCCAAAAGGTGAAGTTCTTGGCAATAGTCCATTAGATCTCCAGGTAGCATAGATTGCAACTCTGCGTAGGTTGCCTTGTCCCTGTCAAAACGATAAGTGTGTGTGAGAGAAACAGAGCAATAGACAAAATAATATACAAAGTAAGAAGCAAACTTACATTCCCATCTTTTTGAGTATGGTGTTGTCATCATTAATCTCAAAAGGCATGGAAAAGTCAAACATGACATCCGTTCGGTCGCGGCTCATGTCACATTGAATGACCGAAGAGGAGTGGGTGTTGACCACAATGAATGGGAGAGGTATGCATTCCTCAGGGACACCCCTATGAAGGTTGTGCATTACGAGGTTTCGAAAGCACACTTGCTGCACGAGAAGGTCCCGAAGAGCATCTCTCTTTTCTTGCAGTTGCTGTTCATGATACTGCACTTCCTCCTTCAACGACTCCAGGTCTTGCTTGTTCGCAGTAGGCAAACCATTCCATGTGATTTCCTTTTTTTCCTTGGATATGATGTCCATTGCCATGAGTACATTGAGAGCATCGTATACTCTTCTACGAATATTCTTCTCATCAAACTTCCCGGTTGGGTTTTCCTTCTTTCGTTCGGCAATTTTCTTTTTGACCAATTCGTCCGCTACTTCATTGTAGGTAGTAGTACCCTTCTCTTCCACCTTCTTACATACCATCATGGAAAAGTGCCGAAGTCCTACGTTTGATTTCTCGGGAGTGGGCGAAGTCTTAGCGATCTTCGTTCGTTTGCTGCTAGAGGTAGGTTTGGAAGCAACTGAAGAAGAAGTAGGAGAAGGTGAACTTCTCTTCCGGCTTTCACTTTGCTCGTCATAGTCAGCCATTGTGTATATACGGTTGTGTTGGAGTTTGATTTGTTGAATGTTTGTTGCTTCGCAATTGCAGATCTAGGTAAGAGAAGACAACGTCTGCACAACAACTTGCTTCCTTCTAAAGTCGTCTTGTGTCGGTTGCAAAGACGTGGCAAGAGGCAAAGCTTGTGGTTCTCAAACTACTACTCTAGACAGTGTGTACGTATTGATCAATGCCCAGCCGTGGAATGGAACGAACTGTCGGTTGCTAGAACCTAAAGTTGTTTGGGCGTTTCTCCTTCGTGTCCTTTTAGTGATGTGGTGCTTTCAATTTGAACTTCGATTATGACTGGCAAGCTTGTAAGGTTCAAAAAGTATACTTGCGTCACTGTGTGTCACTAGAATTGAATAGCGAGAACAGAGATGATGGCCCTCAACAACAGGGCGCGGCAAGTAAGAAGAAGGCACCCTTCCAACAACACAATTGGGTTGCTGCCGTAGCCCTTTTTCGAAATCGACTGCCTGGTTTCAAATCAATCGAGAGAAAAAGGGCGGCAGGGATGGATGGCGCCAAATAGTGAACGAAGTGTGACACTTCTACTTATTTGCGGTTGGTTCTTATTTAAAGCAATGAATGCCGACTTATTGATTCTTGTTTAAAGTTGCGACAATGTGGGTCATCTGCATGCTTCTAAGTAACTCTACGAATCCATCCGTTGCCTGTAACTAACGGAAGGATTGCAAATTTTGAAGGGCATCGATCCGTTTGTTGTACACGGAAACTGTCACGCAGTACACAAGCTTACACATGGACAATCGTTTTTTTACAAGAGTCGGCTTGAATAATATAGCTTTCATTTAGGGAAGTTTCTGGTATTCTTTCCAATCAGATGCGGCTCTGGGAAAGAGATTCTGGTACTGTTAAAAGGTGCGTCCTAAAGTACTAAGTCTACGGAGTCTGTCTTGCATTCTGGAACTTTCTGGGAGAGTAAGTCGCGGGATTTTGAATTGAATCGTTTGGGGCGGTTTCAAAAATCCACTTGGCTCGCGAATTTGAATGTCCGTCAACAGATCAGAATTCTGTAGGGGAGCAGATCCTTATGTCACTGAAGGTTAATTGTTTCATTGGGGTGGGAAGCATTTGTAACACACATTGGTCCATCCCCAAGCTTAGAAGCCCATCCCATTTTTAAAGTTCACAACAGTGAGGTCACAATGAGAGACTTGAAGCAGCAGTTCAGGAATTGTGCTTTCTTTCTGGATGGTGGATATGGTCGTTCCTTCTTCCCTTGGAGAGGCAGCATGGAAGCGAAATAGGAAACGAATGATACTACCAAGAAACGAAAGCATGGCAGGCCCATCACCAACATTTTTCCGCATTGATGAGCGCGTTTCCATCTTTTTCATCGGCGATGGATCAATGCCATTGGATAAGGCATCGCTGAACAATCGACCGGCAGAGCATGTTCCGTGTGTTTGAAGACGAAAAAGATAGTTATCCAAGGCTATGAAAAACAAAGCACGAAATCCTTTCTAAAGGCGAAGTGTTTTGCTACCTTCTGCTGCCACTTTATTGATTGCGACTCTCAGCCGTGAGCATACTGAATCGAGTAAGAACACCCTTCGTATTGGATCCCGAGTCCTCCTCCCGACAATAAAACAAGCATGCTGGACTGTCGTTTGAGATTCTACCACACAAAGTCGCCTTTCCACTCGTGGTCTATTATGCTCTCAACAAAAAAAGAAAGCAGCAGCCCCAAGTGATCAAGTGATGGGTGGGTGTTCAGTAGCAAGCATTGACCATTCAGTATCATCGGGTTGGCTCTGGAGTCGTACGTGCAGGTTAGGAAAAGCCACTCTCGTGATCAGATTTCTGTAGCTACATTGTAGAGTCACAATATCGGATAGTAGTAACAAGTTGTTGCAACTAGACTCCACCTACCATTTTTCCCCCACTTTTCTCTAGATCTTCTGTTCCCCAAAAGATGGATAGGTCTGGGAGCTAGAAAAGTTTTCTGACCGGCCAAAAACTCCGCGTGAAGTGACTTGAGAAGAATATTGGGAAGTTTGTTTGTGCTTGTACAACCGCAACAATTAAATCCCTGGTCTCTGCAAGACTTTGTTTGGATCTACCTTATTTACCGATCCTTACTAAAAAGCGCATTATACAGCAAGCATGGAGGAGTGGCAACGACAGCAAAGAGCAATGAAGGATGCTGATCGGCAGCAGAAAAAAGGGGCGGAGAATATCTTGAAGAACTATCGCGGTACGCACCAGGCAGCATGGGACAGAAAGCAGAAGGAACTGAAAGAAGCAGACCGGCAGAGCAGAGATATTGCAATTGCGACTTTGAAAAATTATCGAGGTGGTGAACACGATATTAAGGAATACGAACGCATGGTGGCCAATTACCGCCAGCAGCTTATCGAGCAAAGCAGAGAACGTCATCGAGAATTACAAATGCTGGATTCGTCTGATGCTTCCCCAGGAGCTTCTGATGAAGATTGGAAGGAACTTGTGGAGCAGCATATCAAAGAATTTGAGCAGTTGGCAGCAGAGCATGCTCTGGAGCAATTCCAGGGCTTGGAGGGCTCACCACTTAGGCGCATGGAACAGACAAAGTTCGATGGATTCCCGGATGCCACTTGTCAGGAGTTCAAACCGACGAATGCGAGTACACATGGTTTCCTTGATGAAGAAAAGCGCAACGATCAATCGGACGAGGAACTAGTTCATGTGACAGGTAGACATAATATACAGTCAGAACCGAGCCTTGTTCGTTCGAAAGATGACAAGGAACTTGAAGAGGAAAAGGGTGAGGAAGAGAAAAGTGATGAAAGCAATCCCACGATCCAAGCAGAGACGGAGTCAAGTGATTTGCTGGCCTCTTCGTTGCCTCAAGTTGACCTCCTTGCTACTCCGTCCACCGACAACAAACAGCTGATAGAGCTTGATTTTTCGTTTGGATTAATCTACAGAATTCACTCCCCGCCTCCAAGTATGGACGCGTGTGCTGCAGCTGCCGAGAGAATCGTCCCAGTGAGTCTTGGCAGAACATTAAGCCAAACCCTGCCGAAGTCTGTTTGGGATTCCAACTTTCAGGCTGTTGTGAGAACTGTGGAGATCGACGCTGCATTTGAAGGAAATGGACGGACGAACAGATATGTCGTCAAAGGGACGGTACCAATCCACATAAATATGCAAGTCGTTGCCTCTTCGAGTTCTATTGATGGTCCTGTGGACAGTCCACGAAGTGAATTGATTATTGGACGCAGCGATGAACCGCGATGGAGGCGCGTGCGGACAGGACAGTACCCAAGCTGGAATTCCATTTTGACGCACAAGGCAACAGCTATATGGTGAAGGAGAACATTTTCTGTGCCTATCTCAGGACGAGGTCCGCTAGTCCGCACTACGCAGTGGGGCGACATACGTTTGGTTCGATGTCAGTTACAGTTTCATTGTACTAGCATTGATCGAACGGATAATTTGTTTCTATCTTTAACCATTTATTAACAGAGAATCTTAAGAAAGTGATTTTAGCAGCTTTATTAAAAGGTATAGATGCAAAGCAAATCTTGGCCTTTTTGCAACCAACTGTGGCCAGTTCATTCTCGTCTGGAGCGGTAGCGTGCGCAGGAATTGTCCGTACACGGGCTTTACATGAATACCTTCAAATTCCGACTGTGGGCATTGGCCATAAAACATGTCACCATCAGCTTCATCATTTCTTGCTTGCACATAAGTTTTATCTTGCCAACGTCCCATTACAAAAATGAAAATTGTAAACGCATTGCTCGCAGTGTCTGTGGTATCACCAGTGACCGCCAAAGTTGTAACATTGAACGACGATAACTATGAGCGAGTCACCGCAGGAAAGACAGTGTTCATCAAGTACTTTGCACCTTGGTACGCTTTGTCTCTCTATTCCTTCTGCTACATGCCGAATCGTCAACTTATTATCATCCATTTTTGCGACTTTCGTAATCCAGGTGCGGATACTGTAAAGTAAGTGTGAACACAATCCCGGAGTAGCAGTGTTCGCTTTCGGTGTCGAACATTCTCACGAAGGCTGTTCCTGCCGCCTCTTTTTGACGCACTTAGGCCATTGCTGAGGACTGGGAAAAGTTGGCTGATGAGTGGGCTGGAAGTGACATTGGACTGATTGCCGAAGTTGACTGCACAGGCGAATCGACGCAGATACTCTGCTCGGATATCGAAGGCTTTCCAACATTGAAGTATGGAGACCCATCTGTGCTCGATGAATACCAAGGTGAAAGAGATTATGATGAGTTGGCGGCATTTGCAAAAGAAAATCTGAAACCTTCATGTAGTCCAAAGAACTTGAGTCTATGTGATGAAGCAACCAAGAAAGAAATCAGCAAGTTTGAGAGCATGTCGTTCGCCGAACTCTCTGGGCTTGCCGAAGAGGTGAACCAACAGATCGCAGAACTGGAAGATGTTGCCGGCGACAAAATCATGGTATTGGAATCGCAGATAAATGAAATTATTGAAAAGTACAATGTTGACTCACAAAAACTGAAGGCCGATTCCAACTTCAAATACATGATGTCCATCTTGAATACTATGGAAGAAGAAGATGAAATTGCTGGTGATAGCGGAGAGCTTTGAGCGAAAGGAAACTCAATCGAATGGCGAAGATTGCTGTGTTGTGGATTTTTTCTCAAAGGACACCCCGGATTTACTGAAACAGAATTGGTTACATATTATACACATGTCTTATAAATATGTTTTCTTCATCTCACACGGTTCGAGACCAGAAGATTATGATTTATTGTACATTCGATCACCCCAGAAGTTGTATCTAGACTCGTTAAGGATCAATGGCCATGCGAGGGACCGTTGGAGGTGCTTTCGGAGAGCGAGGGTCCATTGGGACGGTGCCGGAGCGTTTCTGCGCAAGCTTTCGAGAATACTCGGCACGTCTTTGTTTTTCAAGTTTCGCAGCTTCGCATTGCTTGGCCGCCCCAGTAGTATCAAGGGGCGCTACTACCTTATTTGGATTGTTCGCAAACTGCTGCTTCGCTTTCATTTGAGCGTACTTGTCCTTGAAAGATTGCTTGTGCGCTGGGGTTGCTTCTTCACTGCTGTCAACATTTTTGCTTTGTCCCGAGACTTTGCCACCAGGATAGTTTCTGTCATCAACGGTGTTCAGGTCGGCCGTTTTTGAGCTAGTGGTGTACTCGTCGAAGTATGAACTTCCGTTGTCGTCGTTGAAGGCTTCGGTATAAATTGTGTCCGTGTCATCCTCACCATTGCACTTGAATTTTCGGCGTATAGTCTTCGAAACAATCTTTCTGAATTCCTGATCCATTTCTGCAAAGGTATCGTTTACGCCTGGTTGGTATGAGTTCTCATCAAAATCATCTTCCATCGGTTGGTAGCAAGAAGTAAAGATTTCAGACACCTTTGGATCAACGGTGCGTTCGAGCCCCATTCTATCTTTTAATGGAGCGAAGGTGTCTGACATCCTAGTTTTCAAAGATTCGGCCATTTCTGAAGCCTTGTCACTGAAACTCTGAGTCATCTGCATGTTTCTTGGTCGGGCTTTCGTCAACTATTTGATTTTCTGTTTTGTGAGGCAATCAATTGGTGTTTCTTCTCACCCATTCCGGCGATCGCAAAATGTGAGGGAGGTATATAAATAAACAGTCAGTAAGAAAGTCAATGCACATGTGCTCGCCAGCGCACCTCGCCTATTCCACAGCAATAATGATGCTTGAATCGAGCTAGTCCATTTTGATGAGCTGTGTTGTCCAATCCTTGATCTTCTGCCTTCGTGGTGACAGACCTGTTTGTCCTGCAATCTTTCACTCACACCTTATCAACAAAATGGTCAGTCTCGAAACTACAGTCGCAGGGATTCCGCTGAAAACCTGCGTATACAACGCCTCCGGGCCACGATCTGGGAACTCTGCGGCCCTTTCCAAGATTGCGGCTTCTGATGCTGGTGCTGTTTTGGCAAAATCAGCAACTGTGGAGTCACAAAATGGAAACCCCCAACCTCGAACCTGGCATGCGCCTGATGACAAGGCATCAATGAACTCAGAAGGACTTCCAAACAACGGAATCGACTATTACATTGATCCTAGTACAATCGACGATACTCTTGACGGCTGCGCAGAAGGGTCGACAAAGCCGTACATGGTCAGCATTTCTGGGAAGACGTTGGATGACAACTTGGCTATGCTCGACAAGATCAAGGCAGCTGAGAACTACAAGATCTCATGCGTCGAGCTCAACTTGGCCTGCCCCAATGTCATTGGCAAGCCTATCATTGCGTACGATTTTGACCAAATGAGGACGATCCTAAAAACAATCGCTTCCAAGAATTACGGATTCAAACTAGGGCTCAAATTGCCACCGTACTTGGATAGCAAGCACTTGGCAGAAGCCGCATCTATTATCAACGAATACTCTAGCATAGTTGGCTACGTTGCAAGCATCAATACCATCGGCAACGCGTTGTCAGTCGATGAAGTTTCAGAAGCGCCTTTCATTTCGTCCAACAATGGGTTGGCAGGGTTGAGTGGCCCCGCAGTCAAGTATACAGCGCTTGCCAATGTTCGCCAGATGAGACAGCAGCTAGATTCCGCTATTGATGTGGTCGGGGTTGGTGGCATCGAAAGTGGCACAGATGTTTTTTTGTTCTTGCTGTGTGGAGCAACTGCTGTTCAGGTCGGGACTTGTCACTGGAAGGAAGGACCAAACTGTTTCGATCGAATCTGCAAGGAACTTAAGGATCTTTTGAAGGAGAAAGGATACTCTAGTGTACAAGATGTGATTGGAAAACTCAAACCCTGGTCCAAGGAAGGCGCTGCATTGAGTCGTGAGGCCAAGAAGAAAACTGCAGCCGCGGCGACCGCAGCACATAGATTGAAGGACCCGCAACCCGCAGAATTCGCCAAAGTCCTGAACAATATATTGCTGGTTGTAATCGCTATTCTTCTGGCTGACAAATTTGGTAAATTTCAAATTCCAACTGAATAATGTTGTTCCTAATCCAACACAAATTTAAGTCTATGTATAAAATCCAAACTCTAAACCCCAAAGCTCGACCCGCATCCGCATGACTCTTCGGCATTGGGGTTGAAGAATTTGAATCTGTAAAGAATGCGACATATAATGGAGGTGAGGATACACTCCATACTGAATCAAAACTTTCAAAATCTTACCCTCCACCAATGAGTTCATCCGAATAGTCCAATTCCAAACCGTAAAGATACAGCATAGATTTGGCATCTACTACGCATTTGATCTTCTCTCCAGCATATTCGTCTACTGCGTCGTCCTCTTCAATAGCATCTTCTGTAGAGAAATCCATAACATAACTGAGTCCGGAACATCCTCCGTTTCGGACACCCATTCTTAGAATCAAGTCATCCTTCTTCTCTTTTTCTCGTAATTCTCTTAGACGTTTCATCGCATTCGGTTTGATTACCACCACGGCGTCTTCCGGGACGTCATAGTCGATGTCCTCTTGAATCGTATCGCTTGGAGCAGAATGCAAACATCGGTTCCTTTGACCTGACGGAATTAAGAAAGAAGAAGAATACTGAGCGAGCGTCAGCAGAAGTAAGATTTGGTAAATTCCTCTCATTGTTCCCGTTTCCGATTGTGGCGTTGTTGGTAATGGCAGTCTACGTCTTGAAAGAAACGATGGAATTCTTTGGCTATTCGCAATCAATCGACGAAAGGAAACC
>JAAMXS010011526.1:0-11734 GCA_019693525.1 Cylindrotheca fusiformis | reverse complement strand
AGGAAGGAACAGGACGACAGACAGCGAGCGGCGCCAGTTGACTATCTTCGATAGCATCCGTTTTGGTCCGTCATCCAAAATCGGAAGAAATTGGTGTTGCTTATACTGTATTGTGGGACCGAGGAAAATCAGCCGATTTTACCAAAATTGGCTCTGAAAATCGGAAAATCGGATCCCAAAAATCACCCCCAAAAAGGCCTTTTCAGAGGTATTTTTGTGCCAAAAATCGGAATTTCGACGGACAGACCAAAATTGGCTCGGAAAATCGGCTGAAAATCGGCCATTCATTACGGCTCTAAAACTCAGAAGCTGATCAGATTGGTCATAAATGTGACCCTGAACTAAGGTTCAATTCTGATCCCAATTCGTGTACATTTAGTACCAGGTGGAACGTAGGAAACAACAGATGATCTGGAAATATCAAGATCATCATGACTGCGTCCGCCCACAAAGTGATCTAGATGCGGGGGCCCGCCAGGGGCCTCTTCTATGAATATGGGAGGGAAAAAGGACCAATCAGAAATCGCCATTTCAACTCCGGAATGGCATTTTCTGATTGGTCCAAATCATTACAGATCGCACCAGGCAGGATTTGGATGACGTAAGACGAGCAAACCTGTGCAGTGTCAGGGCTCATCAAAACCACCAATGGATGGAGATGATGGGTGATGATCGGAGGGCAAAAATCCTGCATTTTCACATATCTTGTCCAAGCGATTGAAAGACAAACGAATTTCATTTCATCATGCAATTCTCGTCCTTGATTTTTGGATCCCTCTTATTGCTGTGTGCATCGACTGCATCGGTCGATGCATTCGTCCCCCAGAACCAGCACATATCCTCTCCAACCAAATTGCACTCTGAAGTTGAACGCAATGAGAATTTCGCCAAGTTGGCTGGGGGATACTTGTTCCCAGAGATCGGTCGTCGCCGCAGTGCATACTTAAAGGAAAATCCTGAAATGATCGACAAGATTATTTCCCTTGGAATTGGTGACACTACCCAGCCTATTCCACCTCACATTCTTAATGGATTGGTCGAAGGAGCTAAGGAGTTAGGAACCGTTGAAGGATATTCTGGATATGGATCGGTGCAGGGGATGGAGCTGTTGAGAGAGAAAATCGCTACGGTTTTGTACAATGACCTGATCGACCCATCAGAAGTTTTTGTTTCAGATGGTGCCAAATGCGATATTATGAGAATCCAACAAATGTTCGGTCCAAAAGTCGTCAGTGCTGTCCAGGATCCGTCATATCCTGTCTACGTTGATACCTCTGTAATGATGGGACAGACTGGAGAACAAGACAAGGAGACCATGCAGTTCGAAAATATCGTCTACATGCCATGCACTCCTGAAAATGGATTCTTCCCTGATTACGCTAGTCTTCCTCGTGCAGATGTAGTCTACTTGTGCAGTCCAAAGTAAGTCCTTTTCCCTCTGGCCGATACGTTTCTTGCCACACTTCAGTTTCAACCTTCAGTTTCAACTAAGTAACTCCTTTCACTTAACAGCAATCCTACAGGAGCTGCAGCTACGAAAGAGCAGCTCACTGAAATGGTGAAAGTGTGCAAGGAGCGTGGTTCTATTCTTGTATTCGACGCTGCCTATGCTCCCTTCATTCGATCTGAAGATGTTCCTAAGTCAATTTTTGAGATCGATGGAGCCAAGGACGTTGCAATTGAAGTGAACTCTTTCAGTAAATATGCTGGTTTCACTGGAGTCAGACTTGGCTGGACCGTTGTCCCTTCCAATTTGAAGTTCAAAAATGGAAGCTTGGTTCGAGACGACTTCAACCGTGTCATGGCAACTGCATTTAATGGAGCATCCAACATTGTCCAAGCAGGTGGTCTGGCTTGCTTGGACCCTGAAGGTCAAAAAGAGATTGAAGGATTGATCGACTATTACTTAGAGAATGCTAAGATTCTGCGAGAAACGATGGAAGGTCTTGGGTTCACCGTACACGGAGGTACCAATGCTCCTTATGTCTTTGTTGAACTTCCAGAGTCTATGGGTGGATCTTGGGATGCATTTAGTATGATTCTGGAGAAGTGCCAAGTTGTGACAATCCCAGGAGCTGGATTCGGACCTGGTGGTGAACGGTTTTTGCGATTGAGTGCCTTTGCTCCAAGGGAATCCGTGACTGAAGCTTGTGCCCGCCTATCAAAAACACTTAAGTCAGACTAGACAATAGCTGCTAGCAGGGTACGGCGATGATCTCTAGGCGCTTCTTGCTCCCAATTTGAACAATTTGCTGGGAATCACTCTTGTGTTGGATAGTTCACAGAAATCGTTGCAAATCGTACATTAAAGACTAAGTTGAATTCCGAGCATGGCTATACAAATTACTTCACTGTACAATGATAATACCCACATATTAAGTGGCTCGTTCAAGGACACCCCTGGTGTAGTTACACTTCGGTTTCAGCCAGATAGGTTGTCTTCATCGCTTCCAATGTCGTAGGCAGTCTTCCGTACGTCACATTCTCTCTTCCAAGTCGATTGACCTCCCATTTCATTGTGTTCTTCACGAGCGGGTAAAAGTCTTTCCACCCATGGAGTGTCACTTGTTCGATTAGAAAGCATGCTTCCGCAGCCTTCTGCTCATGTAGTTGCCAGGCATCCTTCAACTTTTTCTCGTTACGCTTGAGTTTATCTTCCTGAGATCCCGAAATTGTTTTTCCTTTGGATTCTGTTTGGGCTGCCTTCTTGCGCAAGCTGTCGACTTTCTTCTCGTAATGCAATCGATCAGTCTGGAGTTTTTTGACCATTCCGAGTTCTGACTCAATCTTAGAGGTTACCACTTCCTCCCATTCAATGACATACTCCAAAATGTGACGTTCATAATCTTGAGCATTTGTTTTCTCGTGAATTGCAGCGAGTTGCTGGATCGAAGCAAGCGACGGAGTATCCTGCTCGTGGTGTTGCAGAGACGATTTAGCTTGCAGCTCTAGCTCCACACCAGCGGCAGCACCAGTTCTCGACCTTTCATCCTTGTCATCCATAGCAAACAGTGTGTCTTGATCCATTTCCTTGCCCACATAATCGAAGATGGGAGTATTTTGTGACAAGACTGCGTACTCTTCATACAACTGACGGCACAGATTTTAGAATGAAGCAAAGAAATAGCATTAAAAAGCCCAGAATATTTACCTTCGAGCGTGCATCTTGCACCTTTTCAGTCGCTGCTGAATATGCCTTGGCAGAAGCGATCAACGAACGCAGCTTTTTCCGCATAGTTTGGAAGTCAGTAGTCAAAGGCACGAGGTCCGGACTACGATATGAGTGACTGGATGGCATCTCCTCAAGCGCCTTGGCTAATCGGAAAGCAACCTTTGTCTTGTACTTCGAATAATCCTCCTTTACTACCTTCATGTTATGCTGAACGCCGTGGCCATCCTTTGGTGTTCCCACTTTCTTCTCTTCCGCTGGAGTATCTTCAACAGAGTCGTCAGAGGTTCCCACAGAAGCGGCGTCGTCCTCAACGGGAGCTTCCGTCTCTGGCGATTTCTCCGGAGATGGAGCTGGAGACGGAGCAGGAGATGGCGCTGGAGATTCGTTTGCTTCAAATTCTGTCATCGTAGCTTATCTTTCTTGGAGAATTACGCTATAATGCGAAACACTTGAGCTTGACTGAACTATTTTCTGCATCACTATTCTTCCAACGATCGGAAGCCCCCTTTTTTCACCGACAGATTTGTCCAGCTTCGGAACTGTTCCGTTACGTCGGCACGTGTCATTGCCACGCACTTCACATCAATCGATTTCGAGTCATACTAGTCTTAGGTCTGGCCGGCGCTACGATGTGTCCACTACAGTATGATGTACCACAGGGACATGAAACGTGAGGGTGGGATGCGGCATTCTGCGGACCATGTTTCAGCCAATTCAAAATCTTGGGATACCCACATACTTGATATCTTTGTCATCGCTAGTCTACACATTGTTGGTTCATATCAGATAGTCGTGAAAAATGGCCAAAGAATCAAAAAAGGAGCCTCCAACACCCTCGCGAGACTGGACTCCAGAGCTCCAGGAGGACTACGAGCGCATCCGAACTGTAGGAGAGGAGTGTATTAATGACACTGAGTTGAAGGCATTACTGTTGGCAAAGGGGCGAGGTTCGGATCAAGCAGGATTTAACCTCTACGACGGGTTTGAACCTAGCGGTCGGATGCATATTGCCCAGGGCGTCTTTAAAGCAATGAACGTGAACAAGTGCACAGCCGCTGGGACAAACTCAACTTTCGTCTTCTGGGTGGCTGATTGGTTTGCTCTCATGAATGACAAGATGGGTGGCGACCTGGATAAGATCAAGACTGTGGGCGAGTACTTGATCGAGGTTTGGAAAGCAGCTGGGATGAATCTCGAGAACGTCGTATTCAAGTGGGCATCAGAGGAGATCACAAACAATGCCGACAAGTACTGGCCAACAATGTTGGATGTTGCGAGGAGATTCAACATTACCCGTGTGAAAAAGTGCTGCCAAATTATGGGAAGGAACGAAGGTTCTTTGACAGCTGCCCAAATCCTTTATCCACTTATGCAATGTACGGACGTCTTTTTCCTCAAGGCAAACATTTGTCAACTGGGCGTTGATCAAAGGAAAGTGAACATGCTTGCACGAGAGTACTGCGACGCTGCCAAAATAAAGAACAAACCAATTGTCTTGAGCCATCACATGCTTTTCGGGCTCAAAGTCGGCCAAGAAAAAATGTCAAAATCAGATCCAGATTCCGCAGTCTTCATGGAAGACAGTGCCGAGGATGTGGAAAGAAAGATTATGAACGCCTATTGCCCCACAGAGGAAGAAAAGGAACCTGGACAAGACAATGACGATGCGCAGGACGCTGGGAAAGATTCGATGCACTTGGTAGAGGACAAGATAAAAAATCCATGCCTCGACTACATCAAAAACATCATCTTTAGTCCTCCTGGTTCCACATTCACTGCTGGTGATGAAACGTACACCGATTTTGATCAGGTTCGCACCCGATTCCTAGCTGGTGACATTTCAGAGAAGGATCTGAAGCAAGGGCTCATCTCTGCATTGAATGCGCTACTTGAACCTGTAAGGAGCCATTTCACCAACAATGCTCGTGCCAAAAACCTCTTGTCTTTGGTACAACAATACAAGAAGGAGGAAGCGCCCAAGGAAAGCAAAGTAAGACGGCTAAACTTGGTCGAATTGAACAAAGTATCCAGTGGAAGCCACCTTGTGTTTGCTCCTCTACCGAATGCTACCCCAACGCTTCAGGAGGCAACAGATATGTTGAGTCTTCTGAAGATTTCAGACGACAGACCTTCTGTCTTCTTCCTGTCCAACTGGTCTGCCCGCGTGTGCAATGCTTGTGATGCAGACGAGAAGTCCATAAACGCTTACTACTTAGTCTTGCTGACCGCCATGAAGGCCCTTGACAAAAAACTTATGGAAAAGGTCCAAGTTCTCTGGCAGAGTGAAGCTATTCTAGCAGATCCTTCCAATTATTGGATTAGTGTCATCAACGTTGGACGTCATTTCAGCTTGAAGACCGTCATGGGTCCTGACATGAAAGATTCGGAGGGCGCGGGGATTGTTATTTCGAGGTTGATGAAAGTAGCTGATGTTGCGGGTGTAGAACCGGCCACCTTGGCGTTTGTGAAAGACGACAAGAGTGCCGCTTTGGAAGCTTCCATGGTTGACAGTTTCTTCCCAGAAAAGCTGCCAGGAATCAGTGCTCCCAAAGCCTTCGCCAAACCTAGTCCTTCGATGCTTCTCCAACAGAGAGAATCGGAAGCTCATAAGACGGAAAACGACGAGTACTTCCTATTGGATGACCCAAAGGTATGCTTACGAGCACTTTGTCCTGAACAATTCTAGCTGAATCTCATCAATGTTACTGCTCTTCAGGTTCATGGAAAATCGAAGATGAAGAAGGCGTTCTGCGAACCAAAAAATATTACATTCTGTCCACCAATCACGTTGGCTTCTATTTTTACTTTCCATTTTTCTGAAAGCAGTGAAAAGTTGACTATTAAGCGATCTCCTGATAATGGTGGTGACATCGTATTCAATGATAGCCTTGACTTGGAAGCGAGTTTTGCCGACGAATCATTGCATCCTGGAGATCTTAAAGCTGCAACGTCCCAAATTATGGTGGGCATTCTGGAAAAGATCTCAACTGGTGTCAAGGCGGATCCAGAGGTCACCAAGGCATCTAAGACACTGAAGGCGATGGCAAAGAAGCTCGCGAAGAAGGGAAATAAGTAAATGATAGGTCTTTAATAGTTGGAGCTCAAGGGTTGGAAGAGGTCTCTAGAAATCATGGACGTTTTTCATCGACTCCGCTGTAAGCTTCTTGCCACACAGTTCCTCGAGTGGTACCTTCCCCGAGGTCTCTCTAGTTTGAAACAATTTACGTATCCCCCGTCCTAACTTGGTGACAGCATCAATATCTTGTAGATTCGTTTCCTTGAATTTCTCGTATACCATGCACGCCAGAACCTCCGACCACAAGGGGCTATAAGCGGCCATGATGGGGTCTGACGATTTTCCTTGAAACACTCGAACCAATGCAGTTAAGTCATTCGAATCTGGGATGCGATGCGGAATACAGTCTTCGGCCACGCGATTTTGGAGAGAAACAAGCGTCTCGTCTCCTCTGGGATCGAATTCAGTAAATATTTTCAGTTCCAACGTGCTCAAGAATATTACCTCCATCAAATCTAGCGCTTTCTGCTTTTTCAGATCAGCTCGAAGAATTTTCATTAATTCAGGCTGGAAAGTGAACTGATCCTGCGACAGCTGAGCAATCCTTTGAAGAAACCCGTCATTGTAGATCCACAACGTCATGAACTATTTTTGCAAAAGAGAGGCACGTCAGACAAGCACTTTCTTTCAATGACATCATATCCTCCAAAGCTTACAGTGGCGAGGAACTCTGAAACATCTGCTGATTGTACAAAAAAAGGATCATTATTGCTGATCCTTGAGCTTTGTGTCAAGACAAGCTGTATGGCCTTCCCAAACTCATACAATAGGTCGTTAAAGTTCGTCCATGTCAGCGGCGTCGGTGCATCGTCCCAAGTAGGCTCAATGGATAAACCAATTATGGCAATTGGAACAGGACTTTGAGTTTGTCGAATTGAGAAGAGACGAGACATTACTACATCCCTAGCTTCCTGAGAGCGCCAATACAAATCGCGGAAGGGATCAAAGTAGATTGCTCCTAGCTGCGAGTCACTCTCCTTATCATAAAGTTGAAATACGCGAACATTCTTATTCCAGCCCAGAACCTTCGAACTATTCTGAGTCTCTTCAACCAGTCGAATTCCAAACATGGAGTCGCAGAAGTCGGCTATGCCTTGGATCGCACCATCAAGATGCAGAAGCTTCTTGACGCTTTGTTTGGCCATCCACAGGTCCTTTTCGTTTTCTGTTGGGACCTTTGAAGTGTCAGGACCCAAAAACGCTCCTGTATTTTCATCCAACGACACCTTCACTTCTGGTAGATGTGGTCTCAAAAAATCAGACACAACGCTTTGCATCTCCAGAACCTCTTCAGGAGTCGCCATGTTCTGGTGTGCTGCCATGGCCATGGAGCTCACAGTGGGATAATTCAGTTGCTGAGCTTGCAAATGGCTTAATCCGATAATGTTGTACATACATTTCACTGTTTGGAGTCGAGCTGCCTTACTTGTTTCATGGTAGCTAGCAATGCTCTCGAGCTCGAGTTCGAGTTCTTTCAGCTTCATTTGTACTTCCTGCAACTGCTGCGTCCTATCTTTGTCGCCATCCTCTAGAGACATCCCTTCCTTCTCAAAAGCCAATTGCAATTGAACAGGAAACGCGTCTCCTTTGGTCTCAGTTGCCATCTTCATTAGCGCGGTATAAATGATCTTCGATTGAGTATATGGTTGTAGTTCATTTCGGAATAATCTCACTTTTTCATACGCTTCTTGCCACTGCTCGTGCTGGTCAGGTAATGCAGCTAGCTCTGTAAACAGACGGCCGATCTCGGTGATTTGACATATTGGGGCCTCGATCTGGTCCAATCTACTCAGGAGATCCTTTATAGTCCCCAAACTCTTATCTTCCCCAACAGCAGCTGTCAATGCGACTTCGGTTTCTGCCAAATCCACGCTATATTGTACCTTGCTTGTTTGCACAGCATTCTCCAAGTGACTGGTGGAATTTTTTCAAAATGAGTTAGAATTTCACAGGAAACAAGCAACCAACGACATTCAATCTGATGTGTTGATTGAGACTTACTAGGGCAGCATTCTGGAGAATACCGGGAGAGATGGGCCATCGGCACGGTCCAAGTTGGTTAAAATCGGATTCGGCGGGTTTAAGCTCCCACTTCGTAAGATATCCACCAAACGGGAGGAAATCTTAGAAAAATCTAAACCACTCAGACTTCGGCTTTGAATCGAACGATCCAAGCAAACAACATTGCTTCTTAGGCATGCCCTCCACATGCTGATAATGAACTAAAAAACTGCAGCTTCTAATACTTGGTGAGCTTTCGTGAGCCTGGAGATTGCCCTCAAATATTTTATGCTGAAAGCCAAGGCTTGAATGATGGGTGAATGAATGATCGTTCCTGTGCTGAGTCACGAATGCCTGGAACATGTTTTCTAAATCTACGATGAAACATACTGCAGCGTACGCCATGCATTGTCTGGCAGTTTGTCGTGACTCGTGACCACAGCTCGAAAACGGACTCTTGGTGAGACACAAGACTGGATGACAATCAAGCAAGCTTCTTGCGTCTGACCAACCTTGCGCACCTATAGTGTATCCACAGCATTAGAGGTAGCAGGAATTACTATCGTACACCTAAAACCAACAGAAAGCAGAAGTATTATACATATAGTAGTGCCAAGGTCAGCAATGAGATTGGCGGGGAAAAAACTTTCGAAATAGTTTTTAGACAGAAGTATTGTAGTTTTGCTTCAATGAGCACAACATGTGGTGCACGGTGAGATTTCCACATGCGCCCCCTTTTTGTCATAACATAATCGAGACTTCTGGCAATCTTACACACTTCACAGTTATGCGCCGGTTCGATCGTATTGCTACCCATCTCCTCCAGATTATTGAAGCCACCGAACTAGAGTGATTCGCATCGAAACGTCATCGATTCAAACCCTGTGGTCGCACTCTGCGTCCATTCGCCATCCACGGATGAGCTTTCACTTGATCCAGACTCAAACGATCTTTTGGGTCTAGGAATAACATGCGTTGCAATAGGTCCATAGCATCACTACTCAGTCCAATGTCCCATTCAGTCAACAGTTGCACTAGATAACCGGCCGTCATATAGTGGAAACGCTCGTCGGTTGCGCATGCCCTTTCCCATGGCGGGAAACCAGTCAGCATAAGAAATAAAATAACCCCAGCCGCCCACATATCCACCGCAAAACCATCGAAAGGTTCTGAATTTTTGTAAACTTCTGGCGACATATAAATCCACTTTCCACACGTGCCTTGTGGTTGAATAAGCAGTCTCGGCCGACTCCGCCCAGACACTAATCCAGTGGATTGCAAGGTTGCTGCTTGTTCCCCATTCATGTTCATATTGTTGAATGCTGCAGTAATTGTTTGCGTTGCAATATCTTGAAAGGGTATCATTAAACACATTCCCAAATCAATAATGAGGGCACCATCGTGGTGGACGAGTAAGTTCTCTAGACTCATATCACGATGACAAATTCCAGCATGTTGCAATGTCTCCAATCCCTGTTCGTGCGAATGATTCAAAAGGGACGACGGTGAGAAAACGAAATCAAAATGCCGGTAGATGATTGCCTCGGTTTTCGTACATTCAGAAGTTGATCCATCCAATAACGTGCTTCTTCTTCAGAGAAGCGCTCATTCAAATCCAGACGTTCAAACAGCTCTCCTCCGTCACAGTATGGCATGATACTATACATATTTGTATCGTCCGAGAGAAGGTCTAAGGGTATCATAACATTGGTCTCTCTCATTGCCTGGAAAGATTCTACAACTCCGGTTCCTGAAGGGTTGACCGGTAACCCTGACTTTCGTTTTGATTCTTCAAAGAAGAGTTTGAGATACTGCATGGATGCTACTTCTTTGATGGGATCTTCTGCTAGTCGATCTCGTTCTCTTCGAATATGTTGCCACGACATTTCTTTGACCGCACAATGATCAGTCGTTACTTCCCACTCGGCTCCATCCGCAGCAGCCAGAGCTTGCGGTCTCCTTCTGAGCACTATTGCCAGTAGTACTCGGCCGTAAATTGCTTCTCTTATTGTTCTTTGTACCCAATAAGCATTTTGTATTGATCCGAAAGCATCTTTGGTTGTCATGCCTGATCGAGGTGTATCTTCGATTGTCATGCTTTCGTCAGAGCTTGACGAGGAGGATGACACGTTGCTACTTAGTGAGTCGTCGTTTTCCCCTCCAAGAGGCTGACTTGCCGTTCTCACTAAAACATTCTGGACAGTCGCAACCTGATTCTGGTTCGGATGAAACACTCTGGTTGTTATTCTAGCGCAAGGTATAGGGGACGCAGTTGGAAACTGAATCGGCGCATGGCTCAACGCCTCAAGGGGCAGAGGCTGGCCAACAGTTGCCGCTGACAGACCTGGGTAGTCTGAATTGTATTGGAATTGCATTTTATTGGTGCTAAGCACCTTTCAAGGCCGGAGGAGATCTCTCCACCCTATACTTCTGTGGCTTTCAAGTGTATTTCCCTTGGCAGGTCTATTCGCTATTTCTCCACCTTTGGGAGCAAGCGAGATTCTAAGATTTTGGCAGTTGGAGGTTGCACAGGTCGTGTTTGGGATATTTTGGTATTCCTGTACGCATCGGGCCTACTGTTCCCATAGACAGTAGATTTTACATACGTGTTGGGAAAGTGGGATAGCGCAAGTGCCACTGCGAGAATGACTCCCGTCTCCTGTGTAGTCGAATGATTCGGTGTCTTTCAATCCGCGCCAAACTAGCAACACTGAAACTCTCGTCATTGGGCGCCAACACTAGTACGCCTTCCTTCGTCGTGAAGAAACACAAACAAAATCTGCTGCTGACAACTTTCGCTTTAGTCGATAAACAGCTATGGAAGACCAGCCTAATTCACCGTTGCGAGAGACAATGGACGACGATGGTCTGAGGCTAGCTGCTTTGCAAGAAGATCAAACCATGGAAGATGCCGAAGCTGCGGCAGCAGCGGCCGAAGTGGCGGCGATGGGGCAACAGACGGGTAGGCGAGGCCGCGATCCGACTGCCGATCAAGTAATTATGGGGGCTACCAACGATGAAGGGGGCGCCGGTTTGGAGGCCAGAGATGAGAGTGGAGAACTAGTGCATGATGCTTTCCTCCAGTTTCTGAGCCAATAGTAAGTTTACCACCTTTTGTCGAAATGATGCTAGAACCCACTCTAAGATCTTTCTTTCGCATACTCCCAGCAGGCAAGCAGTGCAAAATGACGAAGAGGATGCTGTCAATGAAGACCCCCAACAAGTTGAATACATACATCCCTATAAAGAGCAGGCGGATCAAATGGCGAATCACCTAAGCGACAGGGAATCACCAAATGACAAGGATACAAGACAGGGAGGGTTTGTGAACACCATCTTTGTCAACTTTCAACACATTCTGCACCAAGATCCTGAACTAGCCGACGCTATCCAAGGAGAGTTCTGCAGATTTGAGCCATACATGAGAAGAGCAGTAGCTTCATTCGTTGTGGATCTGCACCCGACGATCAAAGAACGGTCTTTTT
>JAAMXS010011525.1:0-30669 GCA_019693525.1 Cylindrotheca fusiformis | reverse complement strand
AATTACTCCACTCAGGACTCACATCCACACTGAGTCCCATCGAGGTGAATTCCATTTGAAACCACTCCTAGATTTCACGTACAGTACGCACGCACTTCAATCCAGGTGTAGTGAGTCAACACGAGCCACCAGACAAGTGAGCAAATAGCTGTCAAGGTGTAAGGGCAAACATACGCTTCTCCTTAAATCTTAGGCTGAGTAGGCTTGCTTAAACAGGGACAGTGAAAATGAACCAGCCCGGCATGTGCTGTGCCTCTGACGTAGCCACAACACTGGATAATCAGGATAGTATACGAGCAACAGAGCACGGATCTGAAATACGACAAGCGGAGACGGAGGACAAACGCGTTAGTGTACAGAAGTTTGTTGCGCACGCTAGAGAACGACTGCGGAGCGGGGTGTTTCGTGACCCTGCTGCACTGCTGTGGTACAAGAGGCACCAGCTCCTATGGTGGCTACTACTGGTGTATAGCGTGTTAGCGACTTTGTGGTGTGTCGAGTTGCGCGCTAAGAGGAAGGGTCTGCATGACATGTTAGAGAGCACATCGGAAGATTTATTGAGATGTTTAGTTGACCATGAGTTAGGAGTGCTTCCTGACGAAGGTTCTACTACGGAAGGTGACGATGGAACCAACCGTGGGCTGAAGACATTTAAGACACCCTGCAACAAGAGTTTGAGAAAATGCAACTATGCGAAAATGTCAGGGAACTTCTTGTCGGCGAAGTTGTGTGTGAAGGGCAACTCTTGGCGTGGTACAAAGATCAAGAGGATAGCTATCGGATATGACGAGCACGTCGGCGAGGGTTGTATGACATCACAGACAGGCTCAATGGCACAGGAGTGACGAAGTACGAATTTAGTCAGTATAAGAATTTTCCTCTGTACAAATTATGGGAGGGTGTTAGGTAGTATATAAGGACTAATTCGTACAAAGGAAAATTGATGTGGTATGGCTCTATGGTTCGATTCCATAGCACATTATCTGTAACAGCCAACTGTGTGGAATTGACCGAGTTGCAAGTGAACGGAATTCAAGAGTTTACAACCTTCGAAGGCAGAATTCCCAATTTCTTTAACAGACGGGGAAATGACAACTTCTTCCAGTGCTTGGCGACTCTTAAATGCCTCATCTGGAATCTTTACAACATTCTCCCCAATCTTTACACGCCATAATGTCATTGGAATTTCGTCTTTCCCATTGTAGATCCACACTGCGGCATCAGACAGTTCCTCACCCAGAATGAGTGCTAAGTGACCGCTCTCGGTGAGTAGATCGACTTCATGCTTGACTTGTTGAAGGATTTCCCTTTCATTCTGCTGGGTAGCCAGAAGTTCACTGGGATCAATCGGATTCCTGCAGTAGAGTCGAGCCAAATAAGTCAATCCGATTTGATCCGGGAACAGCACATGCAATTGAATGGCCAAAGCAAGGTTGTCAAACCCGTCAATGCCAACATATGTGAGCGACGGCATATTGAATGCCCCTCTGTCAATAGATTTAACAGTCGAAGGGATTCTCAATTCTGTCAAAGATTCGCATCCACCGAAAGCTCGTTCCTGAATGTGTTCTAGACCTTGATGCATTGTGACTTTTACCAGCCGTAAGCACTTGTTGAATGCACCAACACAAATCACCTTGACAGTTGATGGAATGTCCACTTCTATCAAAGATCTGCATTTCCCGAAAGACAATTTTCCAATTTGTTCAAGTCCTTCATTCACGTCGAGTCTCTGCAAGCTTGAGCATTCTTGGAACGCATAATCATCAATAACTTTGACAGTTGACGGAATGTTCAGCTCTGTCAAAGATCGCATTTAGCGTAAGCTCCTTCTCCAATTTGTTCAAGTCCTTCATTCAGACTGAGTCCCTCCAAGAGTTTGCATCTATAGAACGCAGCTCTATCAATCACTTTGACAGTTGATGGAATGTTCACTTCCGTCAAAGATTCGCATTCAGCGAATGAACTGTTTCCAATTTGTTCAAGTCCTTCATTCAGGCCGAGTCCCTCCAAGAGTTCACATTTATAGAACGCACCTTTATCAATCACTTTGACAGTTGACGGAATGTTCACTACTGTCAAAGATTCGCATAAAGCGAGAGACCATTCTCCAATTCGTTCAAGTCCTTCCTTCAGACTGAGTCGCCCCAAGAGTTTGCATTCATAGAATGCACCTCTATCAATCTCTTGGAATGTTCACTTCTGGCAACGATTCGCATTCAGCGAAAGACCATTCTCCAATTCGTTCAAGTCCTTCATTCAGACTGAGTCCCTCCAGGAGTTCGCATTCATAGAACGCACCTCTATCAATCACTTTGACAGTTGACGGAATGTTCACTTTTGTCAAAGATTGACATCCATCGAAAGAATATTTTCCAATTCGTTCAAGTCCTTCATGCAGACCGAGTCTCTCCAAGAGTTTGCATCTTTGGAACGCACGATCATCAATCACTCTGACGTTTGACGGAATGTTCACTTCTCTCAATGCTTCGCATCCACCGAATGTGAATTCTCCAATTCGTTCAAGCCTTCCATTCAGACGGAGTCTCTCCAAGAGTTTGCATTCATTGAATGCATAATCATCAATCGTTTTGACAGTCGACGGAATGTTCACTCCTCTCAAAACCTCACATTCACGGAAAGCGGATTCTCCAATTCGTTCGAGTCCTTCATTTAGAACAACTACTTCCAAAAGTTTGCATTCATAGAACGCACGATCATCGATTACTTTCACACTTGACGGAATCCCCACTTCTCTTGCCTCTTGTTCACCAAGGGCTACATAACGAATGGACTTTAGCTTCTTGCAACCACGAAAGGCAGGTTTCACGATTTCTCGAACTTCCACATTCAATGAAATGCCCACTTTTTGCTTCTCATCACCACGATCTTGATAAAGAATGGACTTCATCTTCTTGCAACCATGAAAGGCGGATATCCCGATTTCTCGAACAGACGAGGAAAGGGTAACTTCTTCAAGTTCCCGATGCTGTTTGAATGCCTCATCTGGAATTCTTGTAATATTCTCAGCAATCATAACACGTCGCACTGTCTTTGGAACCTCGCCTTGGCCATTGTAAGTCCAGGCATCTTCGGTCTCATGCTGCATCGTTGTAATGTTGCCATGATCCCTTTTCTCTTAAAAAGGTGCAAAAGTGCTCGGATGGAGGACTGCAGGAACCCCAAATAAATCCCCCATAACCTTGGTTGGGAATAGGGAATCGTCAAATCACATATCTTATTTCGACCTTGTCGTGATGACGGCATCATATCTCAAAAATCCATCACCTCCTGCCCTACCTGTCAACTGTACCAGTATCTAGTAGCAGGCAAAGATTCAAAGTCTCTTGCCACCACAACAATTGACACTGGTGGTTCTTGTGATCAACCCTCCTCCCAACACCCACATTCTTCGATTACTTCAGAAATGATCCTATCGTGGGAAAAAATTGTCCCCAAAGACGACCCAGAACATGGGTCGCCCTGTGAAAGAAGCTCACATGGACTCTCAGTTCTCAAAGGTGGGAAGCTGTTAATCCTGTATGGTGGCGAACAGGTTGCTCGGACACCCCTAGAGCCGGCGCAAACAACCTGGGCTGCTGAAGAAGTAGATGGAGCTTGGTCTTGGCGATTGATCTCTTCTCCGTGTCCACCTGCTCGTGTAGCGCATGCTCAATGCGTTTACGATGATTCAGTCATCTATGTCTTTGGAGGCCGCGCTGGAATTACGATGGGGGAGAAGGCTATGAACGACCTTTGGAAGCTGGATTGCTCTGGGGAACCAGGTACAGAAACGTGGTCCCTTGTAACGCCTGACCTAGAGAACGGAGACCAGCCACCGGAAGCTCGCTCGTTCCACAAGGCCCTGTGCCTCGGAACTACAGTCTATGTTTTCGGCGGATGTGGAGCCAATGGCAGGATGGCAGATCTTCACAGTTTTGATATTAGTACATCGAAATGGCGCGCTTTGCCAGCGTCCTCTCTCCTCCGAGGAAGAGGAGGCCCTAATTTTATGACTTTTGATTCGGGAAAGCTTCTTGGAGTGGTAGCAGGCTTCTGTGGCGAAGAAAGCAACGATGGGCACATGTTCGATATTGCATCAGGAAGTTGGCAAGAAGAGGATATGACAAAGAAATTAACAGGCCTTCGACCAAGAAGTGTGTGTGTTTCCGCAAGTTTTCCGTCATTGGGTGTCTCTGTTATTTTTGGTGGAGAAGTTGATCCATCCGAAAAGGGACATGAAGGTGCAGGAGGTTTTGCGAATGATGTTGTCTTGCTCGATGAAAAAACAGGATCTTACATTATTTGCAAACCCGCCGATGACAAACCGTGGCCCGAGGAAAGAGGTTGGTCTGATGGCGACCACGTTCATGATGCAAATGGTGGAGGAAAGCTTTATGTGTATGGTGGTCTGTCCGGAGACGACTCGAATCCAAGAAGACTCAACGATTTGTGGAGACTGGACATTCAGCCTAGCAAATAAATTTATAGTTACATTGTTGCCAGGAATATTGTCAGCATCACGACAAGCCATCCAGTCTACAATGCCATGCATTCTCCAGCCCCCCAGCCGTACTTTTAGGCATGAGACGTCGGTTCTCTATCGTTTGTTGCCTTCTGCTGCTCACTTGCACTGATTTGGAATCAGTTCAGCAGGATCTGGATTTGCGTTGTTGAGAGGAAGAGGACAAGGGCTGGCCAAACCCGTAGTGGAGAGTACAAAGCAATCATGCATTCGTTCGGAATTCAATCTTTCACTCTATTATCCCCAAGGTAACTTATGCAGCTAGGATTGGTCTTATTGGCTCACAAATCTCGTAATGCCCGACACATTGCGACGTCAATGCCGGACAAGCCGTCCATGTTTGCATCACGGCTATATTGAAATCCCAAAGCAGCAAAAGCACCAACAGCTGCTAAACTTGCCGCATATTCTGCCCATCGCACCTGGAACAAGGTAAAATCTTCTAGTGGCCCAAAAAATTCATTCGCTGAGGTGTCGAGACCGTTGCCGGTCACAATTCGGTTGAACAGCGCAGTGCCAGCAAGCACAATTACGCCTTGATAGCAGATGCGTTCTAGTGTATCGGAGAAGTTGAGAGGACCGCATCCAGTCATTATGATAGAATATTCGCTCCATAAAACCCCCAGTGAAAAACCAAGTCCGATCTCAGAAACTCCTGCTATAAGATTGTCTTGTGGCCGAGCAGAGAGATGTCCTATCTTCCTTCGAGAACACATCGGCATGGCAGTAGGCCACTCCCTCAAAAGGTCGCACTTTGCCCTCATGGCTTGAGGATGGTCTGTTGATCCATATTGATGGGACGAGCCAATAAAAGACCCATCTACAAATGCCATAGTACGAAGAAGGAGGACGAGGAACATCACAGTGGACCTGTTCCTCCACTTTAAGAAATTGATGCTCATGGCTTGATTTTTCAATGTGCGGTCATCTGCAGCGCAGCCTGCATTTCGTGTCCCGCAATCCACACACAGCTCAATCATCAAGATTGTTTGAAATGATAGTCTTGTTGGTGTTCCATCGCGGCGACTACTCTGACCACATCTTCCGCTCTGTTTCCCCCATCAATATGTGTCAGCCTTGGATCATTTGGCGTGTCATTGCAATTTACGCACTTCATGCGCAATTATGGGGTTCTCATAACGGTGAAGAAAAATGAGAATACTCTTGACATCCATACGATATGCTGACGGCTGTAAAGCTTTATACCAGAGAGCACCTTCGCTGGACAAATAAAAACCAAGCAGAAACAAAATGCACCCTAGATTCTGATGTCAGTTCGCACCAGCTATAGATTTTCTGTCTTCGTACTTTCTTACATACTTGAAAAAGCGAAGCTTTCGTAGTAGAAACACTATCGGACATGCGCCAAGAGAAGCTTCGAATTGTGATGGGTGAACAAGACGATGTGAGCGCAATGCGAACACCAACAGACACCCCCCAAGAACTCCATGGTGATTAGCATTGTTGGACTTCGCAACAAGAGACTAATTGAATTCCAAACCTACGTTGGAAGATCGAAATATCCAAAAAAAATGGATCATGCCGACCGCGAAGGAGGAGACAAGCCAAGAATCGGTCAAGTGAAGGATGACGGGGATGCATCATGTGTCGAAACGATGCGCGCTGACAATGGCTCCGAAAGAAAGGAAGAATATTTAGACAAGGGTCAAGCAAGAGGTCATTTGGCTTCAACGGAGATTGGGAACGATTCTCGAGTTGATGATGATATAAATCCTACACCCGAAAGCACCGATATACAACTGTTGGACGAGTCTGTTGCATCGGACCGTGAAATAATACCTCCAGATTCGTCCGGCAGTCGAAACACACAAACCCCATTTCGTTCTTCAGCTTCTCGCCATTCCTCCAAGACCTCTCCGCCTAAAGCCAATCGAAAGCGAGGCATCCCACATGTTTACAGAGACTTTTCAAACATTCCGGACGTCGCTGGATTCGTTCGAAAGAAAACAGGTGGTGTGACACAGCCATTTCCAGAGAAGGTAAGCGATGTTCTTTCTCTCACCAATGTCTGGCATCTTCCATTGACACGCTACTTCTCGCACTCTGTAGCTACATGATATGCTAGACAATGCTAATGAGCCTACCATAGTGACTTGGTTACCCCATGGCAGAGCTTTTCTTGTGAAGAAACCAAAAATCTTCACCTCGCAGATTATGCCAAAGTAAGTTCAGCTACAATCGTTTGATTGGAATTGGGTTGCATTGCAATCTAAGTAGTTGCTTCTCTTTCCCTCTTAATTTTTTGAACCGAAGGTACTTTAGGCAAACAAAGTTAACTTCATTTCAACGCCAGCTAAATCTATATGGGTTCAGGCGCATCACTCAAGGTGCTGATGCTGGAGCATATTATCATGAACTCTTTTTACGAGGCCTCCCTCACCTCTGCATGCGCATGCAGCGGCAAAAGGTGAAAGGAACGGGTCACAAACAGCCTGCGGATGCCCAAACCGAACCCGATTTTTACTCAATGCCCCCCTCTGAAGGTCAGCAAAACCCGGTGCCTCTTCAAAGGACGCCCCCCGCTGCTTCCACACCTTCGCCCACAATCTATGAAGACATGAGTCCTGGCCTTAGAGGCGTTCACGGAGCTGCTCATCTGCTCAAAACGATTGCGGCAGGATTGCCTGGCTCTGCTATGAAGTCTCCTTTTTCCATAGGCCAGCAAGCAGCACAGGAGCCAACAACTGCGTCACCGATCCCAAACGCACATCTTCCGAAGACATGGCCCGTTTCATCAAAGAAGGACCGATCAATGTCACTGCTTGGGCGAGTGACCAAAGCAGACACCTCGTCCGTATCAACTACTGGATCTCCTGCCATGTGGCCATCGTCGATAGCTTCCAATGCAGCCAGTAGTCAGAATGAGGATTCTAGCAATGGTATGCCGAGTCAATCAAAAGACCAGGGCTCGTCCACGTCAGATTCTGCTAACGACGGCGGCACCGATGAATCAGACGCGAAAGACAAGGTTCGATCTGCAGCTACTTCTTCTGATCTCCCAGCAGAAAAGTCCAAGAAGGAAGAACCTTGTGCCGTTCCGATCAGGGGAGGCGGAAAAGAGACCTTTGCACACAAAACAAAAGGTGAAAAGAACAAGGGTCCATATTCAGGCAAGAAGACGGCATTGCAGACTGGTTCGAAGTTCCAGAGTAGGATGTCCCCGAAAGCCAGGGAAGCTCTCTTTTCCCAGGATATTGACTTGATTGAAAACAAGGTCATGCGGGGAATCGAGACAGAAGAAGCGTGAAGTGGAGCATTGGAGACTATCTTGCACGACCGCTATCGTGCGGGAACTAGGCGGGGCTTCCTTGTTGCTACATCTTTGATCAAGGATCCGTCTATGGTTGCTATGATTTTAAGAATATCAGCTGTTTGAGTAGCTCCGCTAAACTAGGTTTTGTAATAAGTACTAGGTACGCTATAGTAGAGTAGCTGGACTAGAGTGCCTGTCCTGCTTCCGTTCTTCTCGTGAGCTTGTCTGCGCGAAGTCCTCTTGAAGCATCACAAATCACAACTGCAAAATGCGAATGAAGAATGACGTTTCAAGAGATGCCGAAGAGGCAAACATCACTATCGTTCACATTTGAAAGGTGTCGGCAGCAACATGGTCGACTTGAAATGTATCCTTCTAGTTGCAATCAACCTTCCATTGGCATCAGGGTTTACCTTCAAAGATGGGAATGCGATGACAGCGGGCCAGCGAACAATCTTGTTTGCAAAGAGACAGCAAGCTAGAAAGAATAAGTCAACGACTCCTGCAAGCGCCGGAGGTTTTGGTGCCCCGCCCAAATCAAGCGGTAATGGAAAAGTACGAAGCGTATCTGGATTTGCTGGAAGCGGAACCAAACCTCTTCGAACCGCTGCAAACACGTTCGACCGACTGAGAAAAGAATACGGAAAAGACTACACATCTGATGTCTACTGTAAGAGTCCCATGAATGACCCAGAGCTGCTATGGTTTGTTGGGAAGGTAAACTACCGTCCCAATACAGCAGCCACGCCCGAGCAAGCAGTGATTGCACAGAAGCGACTTATACTGGAGTATTCGAAAAGGGAGCTTAGGCCACAGAATCTAGGTGGAAAATATGCTACGTCACTTGAACTTTGGTTGGCACCTGGCGATTCGGAAATGGATGCTGTCCAGAACAAGATTTCGCTTACAAAAGTTTCGGGATCAACGGCTGATCTGTCGGATGATTTTCATGTTGGGGACGTTGGGTACAACCCCGAAATCTATGTGGGAGACGAAAGGGAAGAAGGTGGATTGAGAATTAAAAGAGACCATGAAGGGAAGCCTATCGGAGAAATTTTTGAAATAAATCAATAGGTTGATGATCAATAGGCTGTTTGCCTTTCCAAATGTTGTCCTTTTTTTTTGCAATCTGATTTTCAGGTGACAGAGAAGTCCTTTTTTTCCTCCTCTGTTTTGCTGTCAGAAGTGTGCCAAAACATCGCGCCTCAGCGATTTGACCAAGAGATGTTGATCAGGAGATTTTGAAGGCTTTTGTGATGGGCTATCTGAGCGTCCAATTCTTGACCTAAGTAGAGCTAGTACACCTTCAAGACTGGGAGTTATTCAGATACTCCGTACTGTAACTGGTTTGACAGTCGCGGTTTGACAGTCGTGCTTTGACTGTCGTTTCCAGGTGAATTGTAGTTTGAATATAGTCAAGGTTCTGAAAGCCACTGTCGGAAGTAATCCAAACCTTGCAATGCGTTGCGTGGCCTGATACTGTCCGAATCCACAGCTTAGTCGAGAAAGGCAAAAACTTCCTGCTTGGCAATAATCCCAACATCACGGATTCTTCAAGACGTCGAAAACACAGCGCGATCTTGGAAGACAGCCACGAGATTGAGAACAGCAGACGACATGGCGGTAAGCTGACCATGCTGTACCTGTGAGCACAGTACTCGAGAACGGTGAGGCGAAAAAGCGACGAAGTACAAGCAGACAGTGAAAGCCGTCATTGTCAGGTATACTTTCTTTTTGCCCCCTGCTGCCTTTCCTGATGGATGCAGGATTCTCCCCAAAATTCCCAACCACTCAACCATTAATGAATCGATCACGAAGATTCAGGTTCTCTGAGAGAGCGAGCGGAGGAAGCAATTCTGCCTTCGCTGAAAGCCGGACAAAACTCAAGAGCAAACTGACCAGTTGACCAACAGGTAAACCCATCGTGGTAACAATGGGGGCAAAAGAAGATTACCCTCGCACGTGCAGGGCGTTTAATAGTTTGTAGCTACTGTACTTCACTGTTCTATCACTTATCACCATCAATGGAGGGTGAAAGATCCTCGCGCCACTGCTGTCCAGACTCATCACAAGCAAGAATAAAAAGATTGTTCCTTTCAGTCTCATTCCTCTGACGTCACTAGTCCAATGTTCCATCTCTGAAAGCTGTTCCGATCGGAATGGAGCGAAGTGCTCTGCTGTAGCTTCACGATGCGTCAGGTTGCGACGCAGATGGATGTTCCATTGAATAAATGAATTTTCACTCTTCCTAATCTATGACCACAGTTCGTGTGGTGGAATTGGGCCATATGTACTTCCCACAATGTGATGGCTATTTGAAATAAGTCTTATCAATGAGCTGATGCTGCTAATCCGTAAATAAGAAAAAAACGGGAATGGAAACAACCCTGATTTAATGATGCATTGCTCAGTGGTCGATGATAGAAAGATTGTCTGCTCCTCATATGAAACAAAGATAGCGCATATGGAACATCAACGAAGTTCTGGTTAGATATTCTGGTTGTCTACGAGCTCAAGCATCCATCGTTCCTTTCAGTCTCATTCCTCTGACGTCACTAGTCCAATGTTCCATCTCTGAATAGCTGTTCCGATCGGAATGGAGCGAAGTGCTCTGCTGCAGCTTCACGATGCGTCAGGTTGCGACGCAGATGGATGTTCCATTGAATAAATGAATTTTCACTCTTCCTAATCTATGACCACAGTTCGTGTGGTGGAATTGGGCCATATGTACTACCCACAATGTGATGGCTATTTGAAATAAGTCTTATCAATGAGCTGATGCTGCTATTCCGTAAATAAGAAAAAAAACGGGAATGGAAACAACCCTGATTTAATGATGCATTGCTCAGTGGTCGATGATAGAAAGATTGTCTGCTCCTCATATGAAACAAAGATAGCGCATGTGGAACATCAACGAAGTTCCGGTTAGATATTCTGGTTGTCTACGAGCTCAAGATTTCAGCTTCTCTCAAAAGACGTGCCTTTTGGAAGGATCGGTTGTTCTGGAGCCTTCTGGAGCCTTTCGCAACAAGTGAAAAAATCCCAAATCTTGTTTGGAGGGGTACAACCTCCGGCACCTGAACAATACACGTGCTTGTCCAACAGCAAAAGTCTGCAGAAGAGCGGTTTCTCACATAAATAGCCCATTGAAAACAGAAAATTCACAAGTAAATACAACCAACACCCAAGCTACAGAACTTCTTCTCCACGATATGCAATATTTAAGAAAAAGGCCACAAAATGTATACATCTGTTTCAGACTCTGATGATTCTTGTTGCGGACGACCGAAATTAAATTATGTCCAAAAACAATCTGATACCGTTTGGCCACAACAAAAATCTCGAATGGAATATCATGGCGGTGAATCCATGAAGGTTCATAGAACGAACGATCATACCAACGACAAACTATCTTCATCCGAACACTCCACTTGCACAAGAGAAATGGTAGCTCAATCTGACAAACTTTCTATTCAGCAGCCTACTGAGTTTGATGTTCTGTTTGGTCGAGGGAAGGTGTGTTTCTTTTTCGTTTCAGCAATTCCAATGCCAGGCATAACTGATTTTTTTGCTCATGTTCGTTGTCCTTCTTTCAGCCTTACCAAGACCATCCGGGAAATCTGCGCTTGCACAGCATTGTCAATGTATATAAAAAAAGCTACTCACAAGCCCGAAGACACGAAAAGACAGCTTTAGCTGAAGAGGTCGTGGCAATAATAAAGAACAATGGCAAGAACAGTGGTAGATTTCTGAAGCGAAGCGATTCGCAAGGTTGTTGGAAGGAAGTGAGCGATAATGCGGCTAGGGCAAAGGTTAGCCATGCTCTTCGAGGAAAGGTGTCGCGTAACAGTTCCACGCAGGAGAAAGTGGTGCATGCTTCACCGCAAGAGATTAAGAGTGAACAAGCTGCATCTGATCCACTGCCTCGTGGCAATAGGGGAGAGATGTTACCTCGGATGTCCCCATTAGAATCCCTCATCCCGCAGAACCAAACTTCGATTCTTCCTCCGTTCTCGTCAGGGCTATCCTCCTCTTCGCTGGGTATTGCGCCCACACTTCCTTTTCCCTATCAGTCACTTCTTCTAAACAACATTCGGGTAGAACGGGAACAACTTCTACTTCATCAACTCGCCGCTGGCGGATTGCATCATTCATCGATGCGGCAGCCCCCAGCCTCTTACTACCAAAACGCAACCCGGTTGTTGGAAGCCATAAGAACGAATCAAAACCCTGCTGACGGACAACGAAGTTCTTCGATCGGAAGGCTGGACCCCAGTCGCGGCCCATGGGGTTGTTGACTACGGCATTTTTTGCGCAGAACTGCGATGCTGACCAAAGTACTACTGTCCCCTCTTCGGATGAAGAATTGAGGTGTATGTGTTCCAAGGGAAAATGTGCAAACTTGACTCATGATGGTTTCTGTAATGACCTGGAGCTCGTTCGGGAATGAACCTGCTTTGGAGACAAAAGAGACCGAATTGGGATCACCAAACATTTTCCGGAAGTTCCGTTCAAACATGTGCTAGAGTGATAGAAGTAGATTTTAGAATCAGTTTTACTTAGAAAGATTGTAGCAAGTAGCTGTGTTTTCTCCCTTTGGCCTGCCACTAGCACTTTCCAGCGACTAGTAATGGTAACATTATCTTTTTGGGGTCCTAAAGAAAAAATATCGGCGCTTGTCGTTCGAATTATGTTAAACATCCCGTTGTCCTGGTTTTGAAATGAGAGTCTAAATAAAGCGAAAGCAAACGCAACCATCCAGTTGCAACATTCTCAACGGCTGATATGATGACATGAGACAGACATATTTTGAAAAGAAGGAAGCCAGCGGGCGCGCTTCGTACTTCTTGTACGGGCATTGTTACGCACCTCCAGACACTTCTCCCTCGCTTGTTGTTCGAACACGATTCGCCCTTGATGGGTCAGAACATAGTCATAGAGCATGATGCATAGACGATAGAAGACTCCATCAATCGCTCAAGCTGTAGGAAAAGGTCAAGGATGTCTTCTACACTGTTGTCTTGGAGTTTCTACTTGCTTTTGCAACTACTGGAGAGTTTTCTTGTAATCTTGAGAATACGAAATGCTCAATCTTCTTCCAAAGAAGATTGGCAAGCCATCAAGACAAATCAGATTCAGACTTGTCTGCAACAGAACCCCGTCAACTTATGGGAATTGCGAGAGCTGGCCCTGAGCAAAGGCGGATTGATGACATCTGAGTTTCGACAGAAAGCTTGGCCGTTGTTAATGGGATTTGATGCAGATGAAACCGATTGTGTTTCAGGTGAAGGAGAGTCACAACTTGATCATTCATCGCCAAGGTCGGTTGTGGATGCTGGACCACTCTCTCCAGAACCGCGAGCAAGAGATAGTGAAGTTGCCCTCATCCGTCGTGATGCGGGAAGATCCGTTATTTTTCAATACAACAATTACTATGATGATGCTACCACGCCGTCGTTTGCTGGAGAACGGTTAGCGACTGTACTAGAGTCGTTGGTGGAGGAAAACAATGGGAATCTACACTATTATCAAGGCTTGCATGATGTGGTCGGGGTATTGCTGCACACGTTGGACTATCATACGTCACTGACCACTAAGTTGGTGCAAAAAGCGGTGGCACAGTCGCATTTTCGGGATGCCATGCGCGAGAACTTTGGCAACATTACATGGCTGTTGAGTCTGTTGCTCCTGCCACTTGTGGAACAGATTGACGTACATGTCCATTATGCGCTCCATCGAGTTGATCTTTCAACGGTTTGCTTGCCCTGGGTGATTACTTGGTTTACCCATGATGTCTTTCATCCACCTACTTCTGCACGCCTTGCCGATGCTTTCTTAGCAGGCCACCCGTTGCTCCCTCTCTACTTTTCAGTAGCCTTGCTGACGCATCCCGTTCTGAAGCAGGAGCTCATGGCAGAACAAGACTTTGACCCAGCCACCGTTTTTGTCATTTTGAAAAAGCTCCCCCATGCCATTGCTTCAGACGACCCCACTCACAAATCTTCGCTTCAACAGACTGTGACCGTCCAAGAAGTATTGGAAGACGCACTCGGGATAATGTAGGTGTTCGATGCATGGCTCGTGAATTTCCCCTCCCGAAATTGCAGTTTTGGTTCTAACTCTTTCATTTGCGATTTCTCAACCCGACAGGAAAAAATATCCACCCCGATCACTTTTGGAGTTAGTGGATGCGGATTTTGACGAACTGTTACATCGTGTGTCATCCATATCTTCCTTTCGGACACCGAGTGCCTGGAGGATCACATCTGGCAAGAAGCTGACCTTCAATGCTGTGGCATCGCAGCAACAGCGGCAAAAGCAACAAGGAAGAGAGCCACTCTTTGTCCGTGCCAAATTGGCTACCGGTGTTCCTCTTGTGCAACAAGAAATATCAGACTCTTCTCCGTTACTCAGCAGCCAGTCATGGGGAAGTCAACGATTGGATCGAAGCAAGAGACCCAAATGGCAAAAGTATCTTAATAGATTTTTGAGAACGGTGAAATCGAAACTGAAAGCGACACAAGCAGTGTGATCAGCACCAACTCTGCAGCAGCCGAGCGCATTGGGCTAAGATCAGTGATGTGTCTTATGCCTTTGGGTTGTCTTTAAAGACAATGACTAGTTCGACACTGGGTGAATAATATCTTGAAGGCACTCAATGCACTTTCCACAAGACTAAACCTAGCTTTCCAGACTATCAGTCAGATTCTGAGCGACTCACAGCGGCTTAGAATTGTACTATAGATTATTATGGTATGAAGTAAAGGTTCATAGCTCCCTGCCCAATTAAAAGATGTATCCCGAATGGAGTTTATTCGTCTTGCCCAGTGCCATTTTGTTCGTTTTTTTCTTCACTCCAGCTGAAAAGGACCATTCCATGTGGAGACAGATTCCAATGGAAGAACAAATAATTGGAGCCGTTCTGCTTGGCTTTCAACCAGTTCGATCTTTTCATTCATTGTCGGAATGTTCATGACTCCGTGAGCGATATGTGCAACGGCATAGGCAGCGACAAGAAAGATGATAGTCATAACAAATCAATTTAGTTTTTTGTTTTGCTTGGAAGAGGAAGAAAAATGTCTTTCCAAAGCCCTTTGCGTTGTTTCATAGAACAAATTGATTCCATTCAAAATAGAAATGACCAGAAAGATTCAATAGTGTTTCGAGATTCAAACGGACGAATCTTTAAGGATCGCGTTGCTGACGTCAACATGAAACGAATGCAAAAGAAGGGAAAAGGGCTTTTGTCAAAGGCCACCATTGTTGAGCGACCCAGGTAAGACACCATGCAGAACAAACTGTTCGCGTTGCTACTTACCCTGCTTCCTCTAAATAGTTACGCTTGGTCGTCTTGTTCCATGTTCCATCGAATTGCTCGGACCTCAGTTCAACAAGTCAACCGCCGATCGACCACTCTTTTCATGTCCTCGTCTAGCTCTAAGAAGCCAGGAGTTGCCACTCCCGAAGAATTGCGAGACTTTGTGAAGTCTGCTGGAGACAAGTTGTTGGTTATCGACACTCGCAATGCTGATTCCTCAGTAGAACCTGGTGATCAAAAGTCGTTTGCGGTTGCCCCGTTGCCATCGGCTGGCGTTCGACCCAAAGCTGTCAATTTGGTTTGGGATCGCGAAAGCAATTCAATGCCTCTACCAGAAGTGGAAAAAGATACGTTCATTATCACCCACTGCGGAGGCGGTGGCCGTGGGCAGAAGGCTAAGGAGTTCTTGAAGGAAAATGGATTCGAAAATGTCGTAAACGGTGCTGGTCCCAAGGAAACGGATTGCTGGGCTGAGTTTGGGGACTTGTAATAAACAGCTCTGTTTCTGTGTTGCCTGTGGGTACACACAATAACTTTGATGACCGCAAACAAAATTTTTTATTACATGGTATAGGTAGTTGTCAAAATGCAATGCTTCCGATGAAAGCGGACGAAACTTATTTCTCTCAGGGAACGGGGCTGAATTTTGGCCGTGAGCCGTAGAGGCTTGTTTCTTCAGAGATCTGTGCCTTCGGCTTCGGCGAGTTCAAAAGGATATTTCTGATAAGAACCCTTCCTTGGACAGGTGGTTTCCACCCATAAATGCTGACGACTGTTGTATCGCGCTTCAAGGAAAGTTGCCGGCAGTCTACGGCCATATCGGACTTGAAGACTTTGCTGTGATCGGGCTGTCACAGGCTTGTCCGTCTCGAAGACTTCGTTGCAATCAGGCCGGGCAATGGAGCATTCCACAGGCCCCGCGACAGCTGTCCGCTCGTTCAAAATATCCAAATAGGAGAGAGACGCTTGGAAGCGAGGAACGGGCGAACCACTTGGCAAGTTCGAAAGGTTCAAGTCCAACGGAACTTCTCGGCATTCTCCCACAGAGAAATCTCCCAGAGAAATTGTGAACGACCCATCGCCTTGGTCGACTATTTCGTCGTGGCGAATGTCCCTAATTCTGACACCCATGGCCGCTGCTGCGGGCAGGACGGAAATCTTCAAGACGGCATTCTTGGCGACGATGGAGAGTATGCCCTCGATGGCATCAACCAGCAAGGTAGCCGGCACATTCTGAATAGGGCAGTAGACTCCAGCTGAAGTCGAAGACTCTGACAAATCAGATGCTTGAATTGTGACGCAGGCTGAAGTCCAGGTTGTTTCCGACCCGGAATGGATCACCTTGTGTTTGGGAACGACAGATAGTCTGAGCACACCCTCCTGGGATGATGATGGTCCGTCCAGATCGATGATATGAAGCCTGTACTTGTCAAAAAAGGATGTATCAAAACAAGACGTTTCTTTGATTGTCGAAAGAGACATCGAATGGTTCATTCCTTGGCTAGATGACATTTCCGAAAGTATTGTTTGGAAAAAATGCCGCCAGTCAACAACAAATTCGATCAATTGCTGGGAAGGATCAATCCGCTAATCATTGAGACGTGCGTGACACGATCCACGATCCACGACACGCCGGCAGAGTTCCAAACCCAGAAACCCGGATGTTCCGAAGATACCCCATCCATTTCTTCCCCCCTTTTGTCTCCCAAGAAGTGAGCTAGAAGTACTAAACGATGATGGTCTGAGGGAAACTGATTGCTGGGAGAGTTCGGGAGTTCGTTTTAGTAATCTCTTTAAAATGAACGAAGCCATATTTTAAATAATTGATCTCTATTTTTTCAATCTGCCTTTGAAGGAGCTTGAACCTTGCTGTAGCCCACAACCATGACTTACTTTGTTCAGACAGTAGGGGCGAATTTTGAGGCCATTGCCTTCTTTCGTTTCGTTTGGTAAGGACCCGTAGAGGTTTTGGATGAAGCCATACCCCGCTGATTTTTCAGTGAACAAAAAACGTTTTTCGACGAATGCCCCCCGCGAGATTGGTAGGATCTTTCCGATTGGAAGCCTTCCCTTACTTGCTGGATATTTGATTCGAGAGCCCTGGATAGACCGTTTCCGGCCATGTATGCTGGTGAATCCTGTATTAAGTTTGCCGCCCTTTCCAATCGTTCCAGAGCAGGACCAACCCCAAGTTGTTGCGCTTCAAGGTCGGCTGACTCTAGTTCTCGAACAGTGCAGACCCGCAACCATTGGGATTCCACATGCATGTCCATCTCGGAGACTTCGTTGCAATCGGGCCGGGCAATAGAACATTCCACAGGCCCCGCGACAGCTGTCCGTGTGTTTAAAATGTCCATATAAGAGAGCGACGCTTGGAAGTGAGGAACGGGTGTATCACTCGGCACGTTTGAAAGGTTCAAGTCCAACAAGACATCTCGGCTTTCTTCCGCATAGAAATCTCCCAGAGAAACTGTAAATAATCCATTTCCTCGATCTACTTTTGCGTCATGGTGAATGTCCCGAATTTTGACGCCAATGGCGGCTGCCGCAGGCGGGACCGAAATCTTCAGGACGGCACTTTGGGCCATGACGGAAAGTATGCCCCCCATGGCATCACCAAAGGCAGTGGAAACATCTGAGTCGTTTTCGACAAAGTAGTAGGCTCCACCCGGAGTCGCTTGCGAAATAGATCGCAACATATCCGAATTGTGGCCTGATCCGTAGCCAAAACAAAAAAGGGAAACTGGAGCATTTTTATGGTCCAAAGCAATTGCCGTTGGAATACCGTTGACATTAGATTCACTAATAGACATCCTGGCAAGGGCTTCATGGTCTGGATTCGCATTGAAGCTCTTGACAAGGTTTACCAGCTCTGGTGTAGAAGTGATCCCTTCGTTGGCCTGACCGTCAGTGAGCAAAAATACAGATCGCACAGGATTGGGCGAGTCAATTAGCATCATTTCTTGCCAGGCTAAAGTCAACCCTCCCGAAAGATTGGTGCAGCCTTTGGTTCTTAGGGCTTTGATCTTGCGCAAGGCCGCCTTCTTGCTCTTCTTGGTCATCAATGCCGCTGGAACAACAACACTGGCTTCACTTCCAAATGTGATCAATCCAAAACGATCGATTGGTCCGAGAGCACGCAACATGGATTCCAAAGTAGTGATACAGTCCTGCAACTTTTGTCCCTGCATGGAGCCAGAGATATCCAGGGCGACGGTCACATCCACTGCACTAGTGTTGTTTTCAAAAGACTCTGGCAAATCGGATGCAAGAATCGTGACACAAGCAGAAGTCCAGGAAGTGTCAGACCGAATACCAATCGACTTGTGTTTCGGAGTGACGGATAGTTTGAGCACATCCTCCTGTGACGATGGTCGTGCGTCAAGATGCGTCACATGAAGACTTGGCCCGTCAAGAATGGATGCCGATTCTTCCTCTGTCGACGGGAAAGTCCAGTCGTCCAACCCTTGGCTAGATGACATTTCCGAAAGATGGTATGGATAAGAAATGCTCTACAGGTTTTATGAGATCGAATGTGGTGGGCATGGTTGACAAGAGGTTTCATTGTCAAGACGTGCCATGGGATGGCACGTTTGAGAGCCAGCTGGTTTGAGTCGCGCTTCATTGTCAAGATCGTGTCGTCTCGTGGATTCGCATTCGCATTCGCATCCTCACGGTCTTCCGTTTGGATTCGAAACCCGGATGTTCCGGAGAGTTCTCGGAACTCATTCAGCCACCCAATTTAATATCTTCGTTTTCCTCCACCCATTGCACATTAGGCTCGTCCCACATTGCTACTTATCGAAAACAGCGAATATGGAACCCATTGAAATCCCAGATGAGCCTAGAGGGATCCAAGTATCGGTAAGAGTGTAAAGGGATGATTGTTTTAAGTCAAGTTTAAGTCAATATCTATTTCAGCAATCAGTCTTCTCGTGGTGTGTTTTCGTACGTCCCTCCCTCACATCTCTTCTCTTGTCTTTCATTGCTCCACATCATGAAAGGACCGAGTCTATCCTTCTGAATATGAGGGTCATTTTTCAAGAATCTTAGTCAAACGAGAAGAAATTATTGCGCGGGCGGAAGGGCTGGCGAGGCTTATCCATGCCGACTACAAGGGGAAACGACCAGTACTCCTATGTGTCTTGAAAGGTTCAAACCCTGTAAGTGTATTGGCGGTTGCCGTGTTTCTGCATTATTTATGTCACAAAAGCACACTCACATTGCAGTTCGATATAGTTCTACATGCAATTATTGGAAGCACTTCAAGATCTGAAACAAGGATACTACACAGAGTTTGTTCGAGTGAGTTCGTATGAAGGCACTGAATCGACAGGAAAACTGAAAGTGGGCGGTGGTCTCGAATACAAACACATTGAAGACAAGGATATCATTTTGGTGGAGGATATTGTGGATACTGGCCACACCCTTTCCAATCTAATACCCAAGTTGCAAACAGAAGCAAAGCCCAAGTCCATTGAAGTTTGTACACTACTTACCAAGAGATTATCAGCTCCAGCAATGTGTACTGCCAAATATGTCGGATTTTCGATACCTGATCACTTTGTGGTTGGCTATGGACTAGACTACAATGAGCTATATCGCGATGTCAAGGATATTTGGGTCATCTCTCAGAAAGGAATTGATTTCGACTCCAAGTCCTATCATACCTAAGGGCAGGCAGTAGCAAGAAATCAGATTGTTTCTAGTTGCATAAGAAAAACACTGGAGAGAAAGGCGAGAATGGCTGCTGTGCCAATCCCGGATACTCTCTGTTTTTTGTTGTTTGTTTACCATTTTCAGAGTGCTTTCGTTGACAAAGAGACCATAAAGTATAGAGTAAGAGGTGGCCGTGAAGGCTGCATGATATGGACAAATCAAGGCACTCGGTAGGTTTATCCTATCGTGCTTTAATCCACTTGAAACGCCTCTCTTGTGAAACTTCCTCTTTTGAACACCATCTAGCATCATTCTTGGGTACTCGTCGAGCTGGCTTTTGTTGGTTTTGTGCTTTTGAATGAGTAGGTTGGTCTTTTTAACCATGAGTTAAAACCTAGTAGGGTTTGATCCATAGTGGACGATCTTTCGTCCGTTTCTGGCAATAACAAGCTGTCGTTTTTTTTTGGAATCCTAGTCAAATGTGGGTCTTATTATGTGACGGTGGTGGTTGGTTCATTCAAGTGATGTGGCAGACCCGCGGAAAAAGAACAATTGGACATGGGATACAGTTTGGACTTATGGGATTGAATCAGTTGATTCCTTGTTGACCAATGAAAAAGTGAGATGTTCCGTTGTGGTTTCATGTTGGAAGTGTCACATCATCTAAATCTTCAGAAGTTTGCAGCTGGACACGCTGTCATTGCATGCAGATTACTCTCTCCTTTCAGTTGAATCATATCTAAAAATCTTTTGCTGCTTGTTCGTTCGTTTCTCCTAGCCTTCCCGCCATGTACTAACTCGATACGTTCCTCCCTCATCCATTTCTTCCTTCCTTCATAACTTCGAACAAGATGAAATTCTCCTTTTGCAATCCGTACGGTGCTGGTAGCAACAACAAAAGAGCATCCGGAAATCGAGGTCTCTTGGTGGACTGCAATGACGATGACATGGTCAATAAATCGATGTTGACGCATGACACTGTGGACTCTCGTAGCGTTGCGTCCAGCATCTGTAGTACTACCGATTCAATTTCCACGCCGATGACAGAACCAATGCCAAAACAGGCACAGTTGGAAGTGTTAAAGGAACGATCGATTGAACGCCAAGCTGAGTTGTCAACGAACGAAGAGGCGTCGGAGAAAGAAAAGGAGTCGACGGAAGAAGAATTGACAAAAGAGGAAGAAACTCCGGAGACGAAGAAGCTCCTACACAACGAATCGAACACGAAGGATGCTGCTGCTAGAAGTTGGAAGGTCGGCGCTAGAATTGTGGCTGTTTGCATTCTACTACTGTTCTCTCTGTTCCTGCTTTTCGGTCGCATCCAGCAGCAGTCTATTCAATTGCAAGAATTGCACAAGGAAACAGAACCCAATTCTCCTGCGAAAGCTGCTCCTGAGCCATATGTGCAAGAGGAAAAATTGGCAGAGGAAGTAAACGAAGCGGAAATCGTTTCGTCGGTCGGGGAAGAAGATTCTGTGGTGGAAACTTCTGAGCCAGATGAACAAAAGGACATTGTGGATGAGGAAAAGGCAGGTGAGGAAAGAGAAGAAGATCCTACTGTGGACGAGGAAGTCCCCGTCGCAACTGAAGCCATTTTGTTGGAAGAGGAGAGGGAAGAGCCTCAGGAGGAAGATTCGATTGTAATCGAGGAAATGGAAGTTGCAGCGGATGAGGAGTGGGAAGAGTCTGGTGAAGAAGATTCTGAGTTGCAAGGGCAAGCTGAAGAGAAAATGGATGAGGAGAACGCCATCTTGAAGGATGAGGAGAGTGAAGAGTCTGTGGAGGAAGATTCTGAGTTGCAAGGACAAGAGGAAGTGGTTGTTGATGAGAATGCCAACTCTCATGATGAGGAGGCAGACGAATCTCATCTGAAACAAGAAGAAAATGTTGACGAACAAACTCTGATGGGGCAAGAAGAAAGGGTAGAAAGTCTAATGGACGATATTGCCCTTACTGAGGAAGCGGCTGAAGCAGACGAATCGATGGAAGATCAACAAGCTACGACAGACTTGCCCAGTGATATTGCTGATGCTGTCAGCGCTTCAAAAGAACAAGTTACGTCATACGATGAAAAACTGAGATTTCTCAAGCAAAAGCTGGAGGGTTTTGATGAGAACTTATAAACGCACAAGTGATAATACTCAAGTTGTCAGAGCTTCAAAAGAGCGAGTTTCTTCTCATGATGAAAACTGAGAAATCTCAAGAACAAAAGCTGGAGGCTTTTGATGAGAACTTATAAAGAAACAAAGGGTGGATGAAGAGGAAAAGAAAGATGGCCCAGGGGGGCTTGTTCTGCAGCAGTTTATTTCTTCGCATTCTTGCTTTTCTTCCGATCAAGCAGTCTTCAAAACAGTGTCACCAAATCTTCTTATTTTCATAAAACTCATAGTCTGTGATGTACATTTATTCCATAGGGCCTTTACAGTAATTTCCCTCTAGTTAATATTGGATGCTGCGTACTAGTTTCTCGTATTGCCCTTACAACTTGGCTTTGCCCAAGTCTTGAATGAGGCCAACATAGACTCCAATGCCTTCCAAAAAGGTAGACTCTGGAATGTACTCATTGTGCTCATGCAACAGAATTTCCGTATTGCGCATGGGTGAAAACCCTAGGGCTCGGATTCCAAGGACCCTAAGGAACCTCGAATCAGTAGCTGCTGGAAAGACTTGCGGAGCAATGTTGCATCCCATGTTGGCCATCGAATCACAGAACACGCCGTACCATGGATTGACCTTCCGATCGGTCTCAGTTGTGGCATGTTTATCGCCCCCTTCCTGACCCTTGACGTATTGCCACGTAACTTTGCTTCCTTGATCTGGTGCCTTGCTGGATTCTTGGCACCATTGATCGAGTAGAGCTCTCATGTCCGCTGGAGCCATGTGCGGGGAAATTCGAATGTCAAGACTACACTTGGCGGATGAGGGAACCACGTTGTAGGCATATGTGTCTCCGATTCTCATACCAGCCTCGAGCGTCGTGATATTCAGACTTGTGACGTCCCCTAGCTTCTTTCTGGCCACCGCATGTGCACAATTTTCATCGTGCTTCATTTCTAGCTCATCTTTCTGTCCCTTCCGGAATGCAAGAGCCTTCTGAGTCAGCTCCAAAAGTTGTTCGACGGCTGTATTCTCAATGAAACGACTTCCATGTCCAGTTGGACCTTCGGCAACAACATCCACCCACCATGCTAAGCAACAAGAGTAAATTGGAATGAAATGGGGATTAAAAAAAGAGATATCAGCGAACCAAGAAGACTTACGTAGTCGTTCACCATAAAAGACGTCAAAGGTACTAGTAGTGCTTGCTAGGCCTTCATCTAAGGCCAACGCGATGCCCGGCAAGCTTTTGTATAGCTTGGATTCTAAAAAGGCAGCCATACCACCTCCCCCTATCTCTTCGTCTGGGACAAACGTCAAATAAATATTGCGTTCGGGTATCCATTCCGGATTGAGTGTAGATAGGGTTCGGATAGCCTCGATGTATTGCATGCAGACGCATTTCATATCTTGAGTTCCTCGGCCGTAAATCTTGCCTTCTTTTCTTAGTCCCTCAAACGCAGGAACTGACCATTTGGAAACGTCCGCTGGTACCACATCATAGTGAGAGTTGAGCAGTAACACTGGTAGACTCTCATCTTGTCCTTTCCACTTGGCGACCACGACAGGAGAATGGTCTGGAGCTTCTTCTAGGTAATGAACATCACTCAACACTGAGAGGGCTTCTAGCTCCTTTTTCAAAAACTTGGCACACTCTTTGTAGGCACCCGTGGACGGTGCCGTGGCGGAAACTGTCTCAAACCTTAGGAATTCTTGGAAGCGCGCAATAGCTTCTTCACCGTAAGAACCGCTGACTTGGTGGATCTTGCTACAGCGCTCCTCCTTCTCACTTTCAACCATGATGTGTCCTGATGTATCCTTTGATAGCTCCCTTGGCAGACTTCAAAGCACCTGAAGGTGGGATCTGATCTGTGGAAACTCCATGAAGGTTTGCATGATAGTGGAAGAATCCCCTTTTTCCCATATTTGTTGGATAGCTCCCTTTTTCTTTCCTTTGTCTCGGGCCAGAAGAATCTCATCTAATCCGATGAGTCAACATACTGAGTTCGATGACATACGTGGCTTCGCGTTCTGATCTTTCGACCATGTCACGACGACCAACACAAACTCGAAATGACTGGCTCATTGTTCAAGATCTTTAGCAAAACACCCTTGCGTTCTCATATCAAACAACGTATTAAAGAAAAGTTTCAGAATCAAAATACAATGAAGGTTACCAACGCTGCAATCCTCTTGACTACCCTCTCCGCCGCCTCTGGATTCTCAGTGGAGACATCTCGTCGTCAGGCCATTCAAGCGGCTATCGGAGGTGTTGCCACTGCTATTGCACCAAGCATGATGGTATCTGTTCTTCCCGCCAACGCCGTTGTTGATGAAGAAACTCCACGAGTCATCACACGAATGGGTGGCTTGCTAGTAAGTGTTCAATGTTTCCGCGACTAAGCTACAACGCATCCTTTTCAGCCAAGTGCCAACAATTTTCTACTTATTGTGACTTCTTGTAGGAACCTTTTCAAGATGGTCCGAGATCAATCAAAATGATGGTACCATCTGGATGGAACAAATTTGAAGGAGAAATTGGTGCCTACGACCTAAAATGGCAAGATCTTGTAGATCCGAGCGAAAACATCAAGATTTCCTCAACTCCTGTCAAGTCAACGACTACCTCAATTGATGTGCTTGGAGATGTAAAGACTGTCGGAGAATCGCTAGCAGCTAAGAGGAATGCGAAGCTGATTTCCGCTACGGAGAGATTGACAGATGGGGTCTTGTTTTACAAATTCGACTTTGCAATCAACGACGGTACACACCAGCTGCTTCAGCTTTGCGTCTGCAAGGGTAAGGTTTGGAGTATTGACGCCAGCGCGAAAGAAAAACGCTGGGGAAAGAAAGCTGAGTTATATGAAAATGTCTTGGGAAGCTTCATGCCCAAGCTGGCGTAAATGGACAGTCCTGTCGGCAAGGTGACTGGTGTATCCACGCTGCTATAAACTGATTATAGAATAAAATATGAGACAGACGACTGTCAAGATCACAGTCATAGAGCAACCTTTCGCTAAAGCTGAGATTTAGTCTATCGCTATATCCTCTTTAATGAAGCATAGTCATTTCTTCAACCACAGCAAGGACATCCTGCAACGAAAGTTCCTGTCGATCATCATCAGCCATTCCGCTGCTCGTTTGGTCGCCCCCACCACCGACATCATCCAACTCCCAACCTCCATCTCGGTTCATTTCATCCACAACCTTTTGCATCGTGCTCTTGTCTAGATCCAAGAATGATTCAGCCAAGTCTCCGTCCACAAAGCCGTGGCTTGGGTGCAGTCGCTTTTCTGCGTTGAAGGCTCGGAACTGTTGGTGGCTAAAGTTCCCGACTGGAGGTACAATACGTTGTAGTGCACGCTCGAGACAGGAGAAGAACGCGGCAGTAGGACCATCCAATCCCAGAATAACACCCAATGTCCCATCCACAGTTCCAAAAAGCGTATGACTGCCGACCGCCACTGGTGGCCTTCTTGATCGAGTAGTAGTTGGTGCAAGTCCAGGGGATGCAGGGACTTTGGAGCTGCCCCTCTTTGGAGACGCCAAAAGACTCTTTCTCCTCCCTGTTCCACTTCCTGTCGCAGGTTCAGTGTTGGAGGTGCTCGGCATTACAAGGCTGCCACTCATGAACTTGTTGCACATCTCACCGAGGTGAAACTCTCCAACTGTGTCAAGGCGGCATCTGATTTCTTCACTCTGTGCTTTCGTGTTGCGTTTCAACACAAATAGATTGTTCCAGTTCTCGCCTCCCAAATAGATGTCATCTGACAGCATTGCAACAGCAGTAGTCCAATTGGCATTGAAGTCTCTTGCGATTTCTTCCAGTGTCTCGTGTTCTGGATAATACTGGACCAGGGATATGGAGCGCATCAAATCGCCAACCACTGCAAGCATTTCTTTTTTAGGTTCTGCCTTGGATGTTTCCTTAGAATCAGTTGCAGCAGTATCGCCGCTAGGCGCGATCATTTTGTTGGCTCTACTCGACACAAAGAGACTGAGAATGTGTCCATGATGACCAACTCCGATCATTGCCAGTTTTGTTATTCCGGTGCCGTCGCTTTGGAGATTACAAATCTGTGTCTTGGAATTGACAGTCGCTAACAGCATACCATTGTAGAATTGGCACATGGAATAAACACCTCCTCTTACTTGCAACTCAGTGATCGTTTGTATTGATCGAGAACTCGCTACTCCGTCTGAGTCACTCGAATTACAGGACAATACCATGATCCTGCCCTTGGTTGGCTCGTCTTCGTCGTACAGCGCATAGGCTGTACCAATAATCAGGTAAGGCTTGTATTCGACTTCGGATTCAGCATCGTCCATGTCAATGGAAGCTGCCTCGCCTGAGGCATTTTTCATCAAAGATGGCTTGTAGACACGAAGTGTTGCTGATACCATCGATAGAATCATTTCGCACGGCTCCAGATCGATGCTAAAAGGTGAAAGCAAAAGGGAGGTTGAGTTGGTAATGGAATATAAGCACGGGCGTAGGAACTAAACAGCAAGCCGTACCGTTGAATATCCTCAAAGGTTGTGTCATCAAGAAACCGGATGCAATTCCCCATCGTCATTTCTGCACCATCAACATTGACTTGCTTTATTCCAGACTCAATGCATCCAACTGCAAACATGTTTCCTTCTCTGCAATGAACGATTCGCCGAGGTGCCATTCCCAGTCGATAAGTGGAAACGTGCAACTTTTGGATATCATCAATCACACCCAAACGCAAGTTGGCGTCGTCTGCCACACACAGCGAGTAATGCTCTTGCCCCATTGCATCGAAAAGCAATGGGCTGAAGAATGGTGTAGCCACATTAACCGTAATGGATTCCTGCGCGTGGGACTGAGTGACATCATTTGTGTCTCCATCCTCAGCTGGACTGAGATTTACATTGCTATAGCACAGCCTTGGGTTGTAGTTTGCACTTGATGCACCCGCCAAATAAATGACTGTTGGGCGATCTCCCGTTGCCAAGACGCAACTTCCACCGCGCTCATTCTGTAATGGAATGAGATTGATGCGTTGAGTACCCAAGCTTACCTCTTTCTTGGACTGAACACGGATCATTCCAGGTATCGTTTCATCAAGTACGACAGCGAATGACACTACAGTTCCATCGCCTAGCCCAACAAACAGCATATCCACACCGGGACCTTTTGCTTGGTTGCTAGTGCTGTTTCCTCCGGCGCTGTTGCTGTTCGTCGAAGACGTTGATAGGTCGAGAGTTATTAGGCAAAGGGATCGCGCCATCATGTTGTTGCGATTGCTGCGGCGTTTTTCACTCGAGGACGCATCGACTTCAGTGCCTTCGTCTTCTGTGCTGAGATTGATTTGAAGCAACTCTGGCAAGGCCTTGGTTTCAACAGACAGCAATCTAACTGTGAAATCGTCCCACAATCCGACAGCACACCATGATGACTTCGTAGCACGTTTCTCTTGCAGCGTTCCCTCGGACAATTCTGGTCCCCAAAACGGATTGATATCCAAACAGCTGACTTCGCGATCCATCTGCTTGGCAGCGACCTGTTTCAGCTTCTGCTCTGTAATCTCGACGTACAAGACCTTTCCACCACGCAAGGCTACGGCAACTTGACCTGCCTCGTTGGCAGTTGCAACAGTCATGTGATTCTCTGGTTCCAAAGTATCCAAGACCTCTCCAGTTGAATCTGCCAGTCGAAGCTGTGTTTCGGTGATTTGCAGAAAAAGATCACCGACAACGTTTGTGACAAACAGAGTTGAAGAACTGGATTCCAATCCTGGTAGAAACACCTCTTCCAGCGTGCCTCCTACGTCTTCGTCTGCCATCATTTCATCACTCTCTGGAGCAGCCTCATCCTGGCCTTCGTCCATTAGCTCATCATCCATTAGCTCGTCGTCCATCATGGCTTCGTCCTCGACGCTAGTCACTCCCAAAACTCTTGTCTCCCCCACAAAGCTCTGGACGAGATAGGCGTCACGAGTGTCTTCGAATTTCTGACGAAGGCTCCACATGTTCTGGATTCCGCTGAGCTCCACGGACGCATATTCCTTCATGCCGATTCCATTTTGGACGACCCGCAAACTTCCCGACTTGGACGACCCCGAAGCTGTGACTACTTGAGATTGCACACCTTCTGTTCGATTCGACCCCGCCATGGGTACAAGGTCAAAGTCCACAATGGGTCCCAAATGCGTGTACTCTTCCTCAACACTCAGATAGGTTGTTTCGGCAAGCTCCAAAGCATCATCGCCCTCCATATTGAACTCTTCATCCTCCACCGGTATCGGTTCATCGTGAATTTGTACCAGCTGGCTATCGCCCAGCGTACTTCCACAAAACACCAGTCCGTGATCCAAATATTGGAGTGTGTTGGAAAGCGTGCAGCTGCCCAAGGTATCAAGTTGCAAGGCCATAACCTTGGAGGATTGCGTGATGAGTGTGAGCATGTGCAGGTTCCCAAACTCATCTCCCAACAAGAATCGCGGCATGCCGGATACATCCGGTGGCAAAACGTCCCAGCTGAGCAATAGAGCGGGTGGAATAGGCATGACCTTGTAATGATTCATTGCACAAAACGTAATCTGGCGCTGTCCCAAAACAACCACGCCGCCAGATTGCTGATTTGTGGTACTAGCGGTCGCGGAGGGTGCGGCAGCAGCAGCAGCTGCCGCAGGAGGAACAGGAATGAGGAGGCTGCTTCCACCATCAATCCTTGACTTTTTGAGCCATTCGACTTGTTTTCCCGCCATGGTCTGGTTGCCCGCCAATGAGGTCATGCTCCAGAGTTGTGATTTCAACAAGTCCACGACGTGTGTGGAAATGTGTTGCGCTCCACGAGAGTCTTGATGCAACAAACACAAGTGCGGTGGTGCGACACTTGCATCCAAATGATGCAGCATGGTGAGTTGCAACACAGTCCGTTCTTCCAGTCTGGCATGAAAGACAGGTCCCAGAACGCTGGCACCTGGTGGTGGTTTGCTGCTACTGATGTTGTTGCTGGTGTTGTTAATAATGGGGAATATGGTAACCAATCCATCATACAGATGCATCGCGACGCATCGGTTGTGTGGATCGACTGCAACCAAGGGACCACATTCACTGAAAGCTCCTAGGACATTCCATTCGTCCTTGAGACTTCCCGAGGCAAAGGTTTCAATGTAGTTTGACAGGTCGGGATTATACCCGATGACTGCATATTGATATTGATCTGTTGTCATAAACAGCAATGCCGTTGGATGACTGGCCAAGGGCAAGGCTGCAAGACTTGTAATTCGTCCATTGATGGGAATGCTCAAAATGACGGGAAAGGGAGAGCTGATTCCACCATCTTCTTCTTCGTCAACTTTCAATCGACGGATTTCCAAGCGACGTGATTTTCCAACCACCACATCCTGTTTCTAGAAACAACGTCAAGTTGCAGTGAGAAGGTGTGAGACATGTTGTCTGTTCCAACAAAACTAAAGACTTGTTCATGACATACCTCTGTATCCGACGATAAGAAATTGCACTTGACTGTGTGCAACACTCCACCTGGAGGATGTGCCGTCACGACATAATGAGAGACTTCTCGACTCATTTTTCGTGCTGTGTAAGGTCTGTGCTCAAAAGTTCAAGCCGCAAATGTCGAATCACACTGGCGCGCCAGGGTGGATCGATTTGGGTGATGCTGCTTTCTTTCAAAAAATCGACTGAATGAATCCTTCGACAATAGGCTCAGCTGATGGCTTCGAGTTGCGAGCTATCAACGATCTTGGCTCCACTGAGTGACAAGGATGAAAGGCTTTCGAGTGATAACTGTGTTTTGCATTGAAGGATCCGTTGTTTCGGCCATTGGGAACTCAGGCTAATTCGATGCCTCTTTCCCTCCCCCCACTCAAGGAATAGTGTCGTACATTTTCTACGCATTATACTACCCACCGAAAGTCAATGCGCAGATAGTATCATTGGAGGGAAAACCCAAGCCATCCTGAAACGGGGGAAATCTCCCCTTTTGCTTTGAGACACAGCGCAGACGGGAGAACTTTTCGCCAGTTCGGTGAAGCCGCGCGCGTAAGATTTTATTCGTGTACCATCATGCAGCAAGATCAACAAAAGTGCTGGAAGTTTGTTTAATCGATCGACTATGGAAAGAGAAGCTTGACAGCAAGCGGTAGTCAACAACAAGCAAAATCCCATCGAACAAGTAATGCAAAGAAAATTTAAAAACTTAAAAATGAATTCTTCTAAAATGGCTGCCTTTGGTTCTTGTATGAAATAAGGCAAAGAAGAGCGCTGTGCTGATCGGGCTAGCCTTTCATTGCTAGCACATCTGCGATCTCTTGCGAGCAGACTTCTTGCTTTCAATGTAAATGCTTTCTGTATAAATCCATTGAACTCCCCTTCTTTCTCTGGTTTGAGTGAATAATGAGACGGACTTTCGATGTGGCTGTCACTTGCGAGTGCACCACAGCATGGGCATATTTTTGGAACGATGCATTGTCGTTGGTCCTTAATCATCGTCGAGGTCACCAAATACATCAGAATCAAACATGCCAGTATCCAGAGCATCTGGAATCGCATGGAAAGCTTCAATACCATCTTGCGGGAGCTGGAAACTATCATCCGATAGAAGGGAATTCATGTTGTCTCTTGTCTTTGCAAATTCTTTCCGCAGCTTATCCTGTCTATTGGATGGTGAACTGCCTCCCACAGAGCTGTCGCTGCTTTTTTCGGAAACATCTTCATGAGACTCTGTGTTGTCTCCTGTAAGGTTCTGAAACGATGGCATCTTTCTTGGTGTGGAGTGTGTTTGTCTGAGAACGTGTGTGT